>CALYDF020008778.1:0-11351 GCA_944474145.2 Dicrocoelium dendriticum
TACCGCGGCTTTATTTAACTTCAACTGTCCTTTCTCACATTCGACTTCTGAGCGAGACATTGGGACCAAATGAACAGCCCACTGAGAGTGGCGATCAGTGGCCGGCGAGAATTCTGCGAATTCCGATCGATTAAACTGCACTGACGCCCAACGGCTCCCCAGTAAACTTACCGAACTTCGGCTAAGTCAGGTGGCGAAAGTTTTGTAACTTAGTCCTTAGTTATTATTAGTATTAATACTATTTATTTATTATTTACTGACATTATTGTTTATTACTTATTACTGAAACGTGGTTTCACCAAGAGATGAATGGTGCTGAGGATCAGATTGCAGGAATATCACTCACCTGGAACGACCGCTCCAGCAAAGGAGGTGGCATCCCACTCTACTACCGCAGCGATCTGCAATGTGTAATAGTTTATGAACTGGAAACACGTTACCTACTCACCTTGTTACCATCGCCGACTAAGACACAACGACGCATAAATCGCAACTGCCGTTTACCGTCCCCCCAACTTCCACTACGGAAATGGATTCCTGCTTGATAGGTGTCCAGAACAGAGTAAAGCGCACCATGTACAGCCACATTCTCATCTCCGGGGACTTCAATCTAGACGATCTGGAGGTACCGACATCACCCAGTTAGCAGTTTAAAGCAGACTTGCATAAACTTATCACTAATATCCTCTTGTACAATCACCCCTGCGGACTAGATTCAGGATAGCAAACAAACCGTCCATATGGACCTTGTGCTCACAAATGAAGAGCTCATGGTTGACAAGTTATTAATGGATAACCCATTAAGTCTCAGTGACCGTGTAATTATGAAGGTAAGCTATGTGTCTTATTTCGAGTATCCATCTGAACATCTGGAACTAACTGGTATAATCACACGGTACCACGTATTGAAAGAACTTATCGACGAATCTGCTTGGCAATTTGCAAACAACAGTCCCCTTGGCAACCTTTGGACAGAGTTGGTTGATAGACACAGCGTCATTGTCAACGGAGCGCAAGGGACCAAATCCCTTCGTCCCGCAAAAATGTCTTCATTGCTAAATTGTAGGACTCAAAAATGCCTGGCGTTAATGGATGCAAAATGGCATACCTGCAAGGTTAACCCAGATACAGAGACTGTGCAATTTGCCGACCCGTCGCAACCATTGCACTGCACTTGTCCGTGAGGACAAAGTAACTTATCAACGGTGACTGACAAAAATATTCCTGGCAAAGAAAGAACTGCTCTATAGGCATGACAACAAACTTCGTAAAGTGAAGCATGGCATCACTTCACTTTTTACAACTGGCGGTAGAGTACAGGACGCCGAAACAGCAGCTAATACCATACGGCTACAATCCGTCCCAATTATCGAACTCACAGTCTCTATCTGTCCCATAATATCATGCACATTCCAGACTCCACCGTTTACACATAATTTTCAACCCAACGATTGTGCTAAGGAAGTTACTCTCACCGCGCGATCATATCTCTCCGAGAACCGGGAACCTCCGCCCGAACGCACTGAAGGCTGCAGCCACCAAGCAAGATGAATAATTGTCACCTTTCTTCCAAAGTGTCTTCGATGAACAGCACGTCCCCGCTATGTGGAAGCTTGACATTTGCACCCCAATTTTTAAAGTCGGTAACTGTACAGATCGTGCAAACTATCGCTCAGTGACACTTCTTTATGTTCTTTCGAAGGTGGTGGAGGCCGTCGTGACTGAGGTTCTAATGGACTCCTGGAAAAATGGAACATCCTGGCAGCGGTGCAGCATGGCTTCCATCAATACCGTTCATGAAACACCAACCTACTGTTTGCACGGGGTAGTTGGACAGAAGTGGTAGATGATGGGTCGGATTTGACATCAACTATTTAGACTTATCCAAAGCTTTCGACCACCTGGATCACTTCATCTTACTTCGCTGGATACAGAGACACGGAATCGGAGATCTTGTGCTTGGTAGGATTGGCAACTTTCTTCCCCGATGGAAGCTTCATATACGCGTTTGGGGATCACTCTCTAACCTTACTGATATGGAATGTAGTGTCCCACATTGCTTGGTGTTGGGGCCGGGCTTATTTCTAGGGTTTATCAACGACCTGACAAATTTTCTGCTATCTGCCGACAACGTCAAGATATGGCTGGCCATTATTGACAATGAAGATCCCGATCTACTCTAACATGACCTAGATCATATTCATGATTGTTTAAGGCGGAACCCACTTTAGTTGAACATAGCTAACTGCAAGGTGATCCATCTGCGTCACCAGCCGATGAGCGCTTAAAACCTTGGAGAACACGCCTTGCAAAAGGTCTATCTTGTGCGTGATCTGGATGTATTGGTACAGGAAGATCTAGGGTGTTCAAAACAAGTAGAGAAATCGAAGAGAACCGGAAGTTAACGCTTCGACCGACTTCGCAGAAAGTTTGATCATTTTGAACCCTCAGTCTTTCCCCAAATGTTTAAATCATACGTGTGAGCGCACGTGCAATATGTTATCCGGACGTGGCAGCCGTGGCAGAAATAGTATCTCAATACCCTAGAGATTCCTCAAAGAAGGGTAAGTAAAAACGTTAGGAGCATCTTTCATCTGTCTCGAAAATTGTACAGCAGTCGATTTAGGCATTTGCAGGGGATCACTAAATGGTTCGCCAGATAGTGAAGGACCCAAACCGCATTTACCGTCCGCCGCTGTAACTGAACTGCAACACTAACCTAAGATGTAATCCTCTGAAACTGAAAACGCAGTATAGCCGGCTTGAATGCCGTGAAATCTCTTTTACTTCCGCGTGTGTCAGCGTTGGAACGCCCACCCTAATAAAGTCGTCGGTACCTAATCTGGCAACATTTAAATCCGAGTTGTAGTTGAGTTGTTCCAGTTGCATTTCATTTTCTGACTTGTTAGCCAGAGCCCACAAAACGCAGTCAAACGGTGTCTCACCAAACTATCAGCTAATAGGTTTATGGTTTGATAGTTTTAATACGCGAACATCTCCGCTATTCAACATAAGTCTATGGTGAGTCCACCAAAACGCTTTTCATTTTAGCATGCAATTTACTTTTGCAATAATTTCTATCCTATGGTACTTGTTAAGCACTGCTCTTTTACCTGCCATACACCATTGTTCTATCGTTAATAGATAGGCGCCATAAGAAATTACTGCTTTCGTGTACCGCTACTGAACGCAAGTAGGCACACGAGCCACCTGGCTTTCAATAGTCTTCGTACTCGTCAGATATTTGTACGTTCCAGCTACATGCGTGAAACGACCCGCTGACTTGCCCGTCAGGTTTATTGGACCAAAATTCCGGTGGGGTCGGTTACGTGCCTGGGTTCCCCAGCCACGTCAAAAGAAAGCAGACACAGATGGGATCAGCACACAAGCACTCTACTTTCAATTCTAATGATCTGCACACTTGGTGTTGTTTATAAAACTCACTCATCCGATCGATCGCACGTTCGAATGCACTGAGGCACTCACACGACTTATCCGCGATAGCTTGGGATGTCTATTTGTTTGGCGATTGCGAACGCGTGTGTGCAACTGGTCTTACTCGCTCACCAGCTACCACCACAGCATCTATTAAAGTAACCGCCCTTTTTGGTCTGGAGATGCGAGAAGCTTTGTGCGTCTGCTCTTTGTTTTGTCATTACCTATACGTTTGTTAGGCAACTGTTATATTTATTAAAGTTTATGCGTATATATATCTCTCTGTACATGGCGGGAGAGCCTATGGTGCTCTGACACAGTTGGTGGCTAGATCCAGGCAGATGGTCTAACCACTCCTGCTACTGCTGTGTTATGGACGCAAATCCTGGACACCTCCTCGTGGCGACCGCTGGGTTGGCCTTGGGCTAGGCCCTTCTCCTTGCTAAGATCTAGGACATCAATTCGCATAAGTCAGGGAACTGACGATGTGCTAAACACGTTGCCTTTCTGGTGTACACTTACTCGAAGTCTTTGGCTGAGTAGTTCTTCCGTCGGTATCTGCCATTAATCCAGTATCTGCCAGTATTCTGCCAGTATCCTAGTCCATCCTCTTCGGCGGTTAGGAAGTAGTCTATCGCCCTCTTTCCGTAAAACATAGCCATGGGAGACCACAGGTCTACGGGCTATAAGCTAACAGTCCGATTGGCGTAGAGCACAAGCGCCGCGCATTGTCTTCGACGGTGAGAGTGCACCTCCGGGTGTTCAATGTTTTGTTACTGCCCGGTTCAAGCCAGACAGCCCATGGTCAAATTGGCGCAAACCCATCAAAACCCACCTGCGTCCGGCCGTGGTCGCAGGTGTGTATCCTACTATGGTCGCAAAACATATATGAATTGTTCTGGATCTCAAAGGCTGCGGGGGACGGACCACAACCGGATCTCAATATGTTCCTGAAATCACATTCCGGAGCTGGATCTGTTCCCCACAGCGTTTTGGGCTATGCGATTGAGCCAAAGGCTCCGGGTGAAGCCGTCAAGCAAACCTCCGAAGCACAACCGCTTTTGCGCTTGCGCTTGCCAACCAATGCAAACGGATGCCTGCTCGCAAAGCACTCAGTATGGGTGCTGGTACTTGCGCACACTGCTGGACCGGAACTCTAGTGAGCGCCCTGAGTGACGCACTAAACTGGTCGCGATGACATTGGCGCGGTACGCATTGGATATATTACGGCGCTCAGTGAGACCATGCTGGCTGACCAAGGTAAGTTGCATGAATCAGGTGTTGGCTATGCGTTCAAAGGGGTAGGCAACGCCACCTCAACAACACTTGATAAAGCTGTCGGATTTGAAATAAACGAACGCTTCAATAGCCATTTCGTAGGTGAACGAATAGGCATCAGCGCGCGACGGATGACTATTCCCTGAGGACTCGGAAGCGGTGGGTTTCTCACTTTTATAAGGAAGTACGGTCCGATCGTGTGTTATCCTGATGACACGCGTGAACAATTCTACATTTTGCTATTCTCCTTGATACGGTCTTTGCCGAGGAGCGATTGGCTATTTCTGCTCGGTGATTTCAAGGCGCGCGTTGGGCGTGATGCATCGGTGTGGGCAGATGTCATTGGTCCGCATGGCATTGGTTCAGCGAATGCGAAGGTTTACTGACTGTTTTCACTGTAGACCACTCACGGGTTTACGATCACGAACACTCGGTTAGCACTGAGTGCGTGGGACATAACAACTTGGGCGCACCCACGGAATGCTCACGTTCACCTGCTCAACTATGTCATCGTACGTCAGCGTGATATGGGTGAAGTGGACATGACACGTGTACTGCGTGGAGCTGAGTGTGGCACTGGTCACAAATCGGTGTTGACCGAACTGTTCATATATTTTCTTAAATGTGTGTTTGCGATTATAGCTTTCATTACTTAGAATAACGGCAGGAGTAGAGTGACACTTGTAAATAGGAGGTACTGTTCTATGTTTTCACTAGGCGGTAACCCTCATATCATCCAAACATCGTTGAAATAACCCAGCTACTGGCTCAGTACTGTTAATGGCGGCTGTTTTCAATGCCTTCAGTCGGATGTAGCCCACGCCAGCAGAGCTGAACATGTGCATGGACATCACATTGTCTGCTGTAAACGAAACGTGTTTTAACCGTGGTGGCGCTGAGAGTTGTGTCCAAAGCGTGTATGTTGATGATTCACTCTGGAGTGTAGATGAAATGTTGAGAACGTGCGTTAGGTGATTCTTGAATGGTTTGTACCAGACCATTTGTTGTATGTAAAATTGGGATCCTACGCTACACTCTGCGGAGTTTGTTGACGTGCCTATACATAACTTTTATATGTGTACCATTTTGCAGTTAAGTTTTGTTGGTGTTAGAGTTTGTCTTAGCGGATCAACGTGCCGCAGAGGTTTCGTTGAGTTGGGTAAGGTATCTAGGTTTGATTAATCGAACAGGATTTGTAAACGCGCCTGGCTAAGCCCATTAAGGCCATGCGCTTTCTAGTGCTGCTCCTCAGGAATCACCTTGCACTCCAAAGCATTAGCCCGGTGAAGTAGACGATAAACACCCTCCACGTTATAACTGGCGGCTGCTCGGCTAAGAAGGCCTAGTCGGTTTCTTGAACGAGGTCGGAAAGTATATGGTAATGGGTGACGACATAGTTTTCGTAGTTGTTCCTCCTGATTTACTCTGCCTAACGACTACAACGATAGAGCAACATCGCTTAATCGTTACGGTCAAGTGGTGCGATAGTGGTCACCCTGTCGACCAGTAGTTCCTCTTTGGTGAGCACAAGGTATAAAGCAGAGGATATGCTATCTGTTCTGAATCGCGTGGGAGAACGAACATGGCTGCACAGAGGTACATGGTCGATTAATTCTTGCAAGCTGACGTGGAATTGTTCGCTGAGCGATGCTAGAACTGCCATTGCTTGTAGGTTAAAATCTCCCATGAAGGTTGAAGTTCCCCAATCACAACCCCTTATGGCAACCTACTGCACATCTTAGGCAACACGCATTATTTGCCAAGAGACCCAAGACTCCTTCAGCACCCAGACAAAAACACCCAGTAACAGTCGGATTGGTTTGCCCATTATTCGTCACGCAAAAGCGAATGTGACGCGCAAACATCATCGTGGGACGAGTGCGGCATCTGCGTTGGACTTGGTTGTGGTTGCAGAGTGATACCTGCGAATTACACTAGCACGTCAGCAGCGGATCAAATGTCACGTTCGTTTTTCCTGGACTAGCAACTTATTCTGCACTTCAAAGAACCAACGCCAACAACCCACTAATGGTTAATTGCACTCTATTGCCAAATAAGAAAAAAATAAATTAGAAATTTTAAACCCAGTGCATTTACCCCCACATTCAGCCACATGTTGGTTTTGTCTACATGACACAATTAGCACCAAGATTCTAATGCTTGGCCTTTTAGGGAGGGGCCTTGAATTACGGTCGACACATTTAGCTCTTTAATATTATTCAACTTGTTCTTTAATCGGTCTACATAGATTCCACTCTACACTAGTTTTGCTAATTGTATTTCCCTTCGCCTGATCCTTCCCGGTAATCTACACGTTAGGCTACTGCTGCACTTGTTTGTCGGCGCTGCAATATTGAGTAGGTCTACAAACCTCGCTCTTCTTTGTCATTCCGTACTTGATTTATTTCTTGTGTTGCATTGTTGATACGTATTGGTGAAGTTGTAGAATTAAGTATAAGTTACCTTTAGAAGAAGTCTCATTTATTCAGGTTTTGAATACTAATCGGTTTTTGTAGGATTTTATTATGGCAAAGTTTCGCCCCTGACGCAAGATCTCCTTCAGGCCTCATTTGACCTCATTTATCTTTGAAAATCAGTGTAGCATAGTGTCTAAATATTTTTGTAATCGCATGTCGAAACTCGAGCGGACACAATTCTGATATTTCGATTATAAACTTTGTTTATATTAACTGTGCGATTTATGTCGCAGGTCAAATAATCATGTCGTCATTCTCAGTTTACACAGTGCTTGTGCTGCCGTACAAAGTAATCTTGTATGTTGAAGGTACTGCGTTAGTTTCGCCCTATCCGAAAAGCTATTTTCGCTTACAGATGTATTACTAGTGGACGGTGAAAAACAAGCACAGGTGAATAGTACCAAAATATATGAACATAGGCTTTTCGAGTTTGCTGCTCCCAATCCACATGCAAATCCAACAAACTTTATCCTTATTGAACATAAAAATGGCGTTGGTAAAAAACCGGTCAAGTCTCATGTATGTAGAGAAGCATCTGCTACGTTTAACAGTATGTGGAGATAAAGGATCACAGCAGCGCAGCTATGATGTAAACCATGTGTTCAATTAAAGTACTACGAAACAATATAAGAACCAATAGTAAACCAAACCTTCCAAGAAAATTTTTGGACTATGCTAGTTTTTCTGCTCTGTCTAGGTGGCTAAACTGAAACACTATTTCACTATTAATATTTGTGAAGCAATTAAATTACATTATTTTTAAACGATTATCTCGAAATCAGCAAGCAAACGCAGTTTGAAGTGAATACTTAGACATGATTTGCCCTACTACAATTTCGTAAATACAGAACTTGACTGACACATGGTTGATAACTGGAATACTCTGTGGGAAATATTTGGTTAATTAAATGTACACTGATAACATTGATGCAAATTTATGGTGGAAAAATTATATAATAGAAGAATAACACGGATGGCATCTTTTGCTCAACTTGATTTCTTCTCTGTAGACAAAATTTAGAAACATGTTGTCATAAAGTCGCCAGATCATCCAAAACGCAGGACAAACACAATTCGCCTTAGTTAAAAGCAGCGAAAAAAAACAAGCAAAGATTGCCTTAGTAGTGCGTTAACCGTCCCTGAAGATCGATTACTGCATTTAAATAACGTTATACATTATACCTTATTTTGAATGGAAAGTTTACGAAACCAATAACATGTTCTTGTGTAATTACTGCGAATGTGTTCGGGTTAACTCAGCTAGAATTAGATGGATATAGGTTATTATAAAACCTTTCGATTTAAAAATAATTCAGTGTTGAGGCATTAATCTTGAAGTTTTGAACAGTATTATGTTTATAGTCTGAACAACACAAATGTATGTTCAAGCCTCATTCAATTGTTGGTTTATAAGACTTGGTATGCATACTAGACATGCTAACTGTAATGGAGATTTCATCATCATTCGCAGCATACTTAATGAGTAGGTTTCATCAATTCAGCACTAAAAGTGTTATACTTTGTACCTAATAGGTTTGGTGCAGCATCTCAAATATTGATCAAACAAGTTATGGCGAACTGTATCTTATCTCTGCGGATTAGTTTGTTAATTAGGTTAACATGTTGGTGTTATTAAAGGATTCTAGAAGGAAAAAGGATTTGGATGTTCGTGCCATCAATAGTTTGGTGTTGCAGTAAATTTTAGAAGTAACTGTTTAGCCTTGAGCTATTTGTGGCAACCATAGCATGCAAAGGGTGAATGGCTATCCAAAAGACAAATAACCTGCTTACCCTAAATTGTGTACCCATTTCCGCTGTAGTGGAAATAGATTAGAATAACATTAGAGATATTTTATGCTGGTTCATCTCGTATTTCCGTTGCTGTTGCCGTTTATGCATCGCGCTGATCCAAACTGCATGTCGTTGCCATTACTCTGAGCAACTGACATAGGGCTTAACCGAATATTAATCATCTGAAATTACGTGACGAAGACATGGCTCACGTTTGCGAGCACTAAGGGCTAAAGTAAGGAAAACCTTCCGTCCACCGATGACAATATACACATGCTTGTGTGCAGTTGCTGACTGTTTTATTCCACGCAATATTATTTAATAAAATTCGTGTTACCATGTGACGTCATACTTGGTCCAGAGTGAAACCAATAGTCAGCAAAATGATGTGCCCGTATTCACCATGTGTTTGCCATAAAAATATGAAAATATAATTTCAGTTTAAATCGCATAGAATGTTATTAACCGACAGCGCAAATCCATTAATAAGGCAAAGTGGAAGTAGGATTAGGCAATTTTCGCAGTAAGGTCCAAAGAATCACCGTGTTTAACTGTTGACATTAAGCCTAGAGAAATAAGTCCGTGTGAAAATATTTGTTTGCTTACCGTTAGCCCCGGCATTACTCACAGGTACCTAGAACGTAATTACACTTAGGTTTGGCACGACATACCGATCCAATAAATTGATTCCTAGGATAGCTTGCTAATAATGGGCCAAGACTAAGCGATTTACGAGTGGCATGCTTTTTAGCCTATGCACCGTTCTTGACATACCAAATCACAGAAGCACTTTCTCAATCCCCTTCTGTAAATATATACAACAAATTAAGATGGC
Organism: Dicrocoelium dendriticum; assembly: GCA_944474145.2. Taxonomy (NCBI): domain Eukaryota; kingdom Metazoa; phylum Platyhelminthes; class Trematoda; order Plagiorchiida; family Dicrocoeliidae; genus Dicrocoelium; species Dicrocoelium dendriticum. Next base: position 9,817 of record CALYDF020008778.1, read on the forward strand.
AAAAGGAATTATATTCTTCAACCACCATTAGGAGAATACCAACCAACTCGATTAATGATGGATTCATTTTCTTAAGGCTATTGACGATGCCCACAGCATGGTTGTAACAAGTATATGGTGCCTTGGAATTCATAATTGTAATTTAGTATCACTACAACCGCAGTTGCAATGTCCGTGTTTTGTTTAGTTGTAAAAGATAAGCCATTTCATTAAAACGGACAAAATAGTTTTTACGAATAAATTTATTCTTAATTGGTTCCCGTTTGTTTTGAGGGGATACACGGATTTTCGCTTGTTTGCAGCAGGTATTTTTATGTACTACTTACTGGATTGACAAAAATACATTTATGTTTGTTGTTTTGACTTTTCCCAGTGATCCTCATGCAAGTGTCAACACCTGGGCCATTTACTTCTTCGGCGAAACACAAGCAAAACAGTGATTTTGTTATGCTAACCCGAACGCCAACAAATCTATGCAACATTCATCGTTGCAATTATTTTTACAATTGTTGTTACATGTATATCGCAGCATCATGCCCCTCAGAAAAGAACCGAGGCTCTCAAATAAACTTGAAAAGTAAGATTATTTTTTGGAGCTAGACATGAAATGCAAAAAAGGAAACAAATCCCACGTAACATTTTTACAAATAAGTAAAACGTGCGTTAAACATTGTTTTAATGAGGACAAACCGAAATGGACTAGATGCTTTTAGAATAGTATAGCAGTAAGGAGTAGTAGTAGGTAGTAGTATTATTAGTAAGCATAGTGCCTTTAATAAAACTCCAGTAAAACAAATGATATTACTTCACTTCCCCTCTAAATCATACCTCATAAAGCTCCTTAAAATGACAATAGCTGGAAATGGATTAACACCTGGCTGAACGAAATAAATCGGCGCAAACCTTCATATACACACGCTTTAGCAAATAAGTTCTAGTTGACTCGCAAGGTGCACAGTAACATGTTCACCTAAGTCGGGCTTTATCAAAAGCACTTCAAACATACCTTCAGTTCAGCAGTCAGGATCTGTTAAATTTGACCAAAGCGTGGAATTATCAGGCGAACGGAATTGGCACTGTGAGCTTGTACTCTTGTGGATTTCACAGCATAAACTTGTGAACTGTGCAAGTTTTATGAGTATATTTTGTAGCAACGCAACAAGTTTTAAAGTAAATAAGACAATGCGAAGACTAGTATTGCGAAATGGAACCATTTCGTGTTATCTGCTAACTCGCAAACTAACAACATAAAGATGAATCACGTGACAGAAAAATCGAAGATTTGAAACTGGTCACAAAGGAAAATTACGTAGACGCAAGAATAACAGATCAACGAGCATGATCTTAGGCTCATGAGCCCCAAGGAAGCTACAGGGAGAATGTTAATTTCTTTTGTACACAAAGGATACGGCGATGCCGGTTAAGTGCCATCGCCTCGGCAAACCTCAATACTTTGGGTTGTCATTTCGAGAGATAACTGTAAATGTTGACCTAGGGTCAACCTGATGGCCTGATTCGAGTAGATTCCTGGTGAT
>CALYDF020008779.1:0-11340 GCA_944474145.2 Dicrocoelium dendriticum
CACATAGCTATTGTACATAGCTATTTTCTCAAGACAATCTTTATATCCCACCGTCTTCTGTCTCACCGGGCTACGGTTTTCTTGTGTAGCATTCGTCAAGCCGCTACATTCCCCTTATTAATCGGACGACCAGCTTTACTGCCCTGCCGTGATCCTGTCTCGCTGGACTAGTCTGTTAATCTCTGACTGCTTCCATGATACCGAGCCTTAAACGGTATTGGCTCCGCAGAGTTAACTCTATTACCCCACATTATTGTTATTGCCTCATTCTTATCTGCATTGTTCGACCTAGTCCCAAAGCGCCGGTTAATCCTATGCCGCTTAGTCGGCCTCGTAATCACTATATTCATTTGGACTTCTGAGACATCAATTCCATTGGTTCGGCTGACCTATTGGTGCTGTTCACACTATTTGGAGAGCCTCGTGGGCTTTTCTACTCTTTACCAATATACTCTTCCCACCCCGACCCTAACCTTTTCTTCTCTCGCTTTCTGTTTTCATTTCTTTTTTAACTCGGACGTCCGGCTTTACTCTCCTGCCGTTTTCCTCCCTCACCTTTCCCGTCTGTAACTTTCCGCCTGCTTTTATTGCTTATTATCCTTGGCCTTTTCTCTTATTGCGCTCCAATTGGTATTCCCACAGCTTTCACTCATTGCGCCTATCCAAGTTATTCTCGTGCGCATGATTTCATTCGCTCTGAGCTCGTTCCTGGGTATTGGCGGTCGATTGCTAAGTGTTGCTAGACTAGTACTTACGTTAGTATGCTCTACTTACCACTCTTCCTATTCCTATGTTCTTTACCTAATGCTCGCACTGGTATACTATTGAGACCGTACGGGTCATATAGACACCCAATGCACGGCAGTTTTGGCCCACTGTGACCATTTTCCTAGATTCTGAAGGCTTTTGGACTGTGGAATCATGAACGCTTTAGTGTAATTACTCTTACGAACTACTCCTCGTATTGCCGTCAGCATTCATTCGCTCCTAGCCGATCCCTTGAAATTCCTTTTCCTCTTGGAATGTTGCTCTACCTGTCTTGCTCCCGCATTCGGTCTCAACCTAGTTGTCCTCAGTTTCACCTAAGATGCCTCTCGCATTCCGGCTTCTGCCACCATCATCAGTTTACCTGTTTATCTAAAACCATCGCATCATTCGCTTAACTTTTGTTAAAACGCTTTGTTATATCGGTCTTTCGACCCTACTAGTGCAGAACCTTCTTCCCACGTAGTAGCTGTAGTCTGAGTCACACCAGCAACGTAATGTATAGAACGCGCTTGCGAATTATGTATACTAAACAAAATTACATAAGTTTGAATGTATCATAGGCACCGGTGAACTCTACCAGCCTGTGTTATTGCTTCTTGATTCATTGCTGTCTCTGTTTGGCCACCTCTTGTCCGTTGCCCGTTTTTCCCGAGATTCCCACAGGTACATCTGCCAAAACGAGAAGGTTTATCCACTGGGACTGGCCGACCCATCCTCAAAACGCTTGGTCCTTTCTCCAGGAAATGAAAACCCCACACAATGGTCCGAATGGAGCTCATTCCGCCATCCCGGAGGCGCTACCTTCATGGGGTCTAAACAAATGGGTTTAGCTTGCCTCGTACTCAGAGAATAATTTACTCACCTGGAAGAATATATGTACATGGATCCCCCGTTCCACAATCGAAGACAAACAACTCTGGCTTGATTACCTTCACTGCCTCAAACATTCCTATTCGCCAGTCACCTGGAGCTATTCTGATGTCATTTCACGGACAGCGTAGCGCACGTATACGTGGCTATTCCCATGGTCTTCTATGGAATTTTCACTAGGCTACGGAAACAGTTACACTTACTTACATTTGCAGGAATCCCAAATCCAATTTGCGGAGAATGGCGTTTTTACCTATAAAGGACATATTCAGCCACAAGAAACAACTTCACTCACCGACCCCATGACAAGTCCAGGGAGGATAGCTGGACAAGGTTTGCGAGCCGAGCATAAATATAATAGAAGAGCCGGCCTCTATTAACAGTGTGTTTACTCACCTGCATCATTATCATTCGACTCTTCGAATCTTGCATCATTCACCAGCTTCAACGACTGCTGCCGTATCAGTACTAAGCCATTCGGCCAACCAACGAAGAATTTTGGCTGTCAACCGACTGCGAATAATAGAATGCAAAATCTGTCTATACGATGCATAACCGACTTGCACTACTGTTCAACGAAAGCTACGGCAGTGTTCCAGGACGTGGTGGATTCTCGCCTGGCAAGCGTTCTCCCTATAAAAAGCCACAAATGTCCGCTTAACAACACTGCAACGTGGCGGATGTGACTCGCCACAAAATAAAGTCACAGCTAAGCATTTCACACTGACGCAGTCCTCAGCCTTCTACATCGAACCTGTGCAACTAATTCTGCTATGAGGAATGCTTTGTTGGAGCACAGATCATCTCTATCTCGTAATGGTTATTGGTTGCAACAAAACCTTGTTTAGGCTCCTGTGCTCACGGATCACTACCTGGCGAAACTACCCCCAACTTGTGTTTTGATGGATTTTTGCGCGCCACAGCGCCATAATGTCCCTGGGTCTGACTATTACCTGACAGTATGCTCACTCATACGGACAACATCTTTTCTTTTATAACTTTCATTAAAACGAAATGTTTTAACATTTCACAGAAGCTATGCTTGTATGCATATTTGATCACGCCTTTACAGGTGTGTCTCGTTTTACCGAGAATATACTATTTATTTATTTATTTATTTATATGGACCAATTTAGACGTAAGTGAACAGGGTGAAGGAAGCCGGATTGAGAGTGAATCAATATACCGGTCGCAGAGCTAGCTCTGAAAAGGATCAGGGTGGCAGATTATACTGGTCCGATACGCCGAATTTTATTGTGTTCAAATAAAAGGTGGATTGCTACAGTGAAATAGTAGCCTGTAGTGGTGAAATGCGAAACAGCTATAGTAAATGTGATTCTTCTGGGCGATACAGTGATATCAGAGATGATGAGATAGAGATGAGAAACAGCGGAAACGACCTTCGCAATCCGGAGATAATAATAGGATTGTAAAGTCGAAATATCAACAAGCATGTGGCGATAAGATGTAAAGTTCAGCAAGTCGGGTGTTTGTGATCTAGAAGGCATCACAATGCAAATGGTGGTCTGTTAAGATGAAAGTGGTGTGGGTCCCAGACTAGATGGTTCTTCGAAGCCTATCATCCTTACTAGGGTTAAACAGACTGAGCTAGAAAGCGACAGGCATCGACATACGGAAGCCAAAAGTTGCTAACCGTAGGAATGTAAGACCGCGGATGCCCCAAACATCCTATGAAGTAAGGATTCTGTTGGGGATTCCAATGGTTGTGAGCGATGCGATATCACAATCCAAGTGAAGGCCTGTAAAGAGGAAACAAGAATGAGTCACAGGCTCGGTCGTTCTTTAAGTATTAGCAGTCATACAAGTGTGGGACAGATGGAGTTTGGAAGCAGCAGTTAATGGCATTTAGGCTACGAAAGTAGATAAGAATAAGGATGTATGCCCATGGAGGCCCCAAGCATAAGGTGGAGGGATCAGAAGTCAGTTAGCGGAAAGGTTGTGAGTTATACGGCGTTGCAATTCAAATGGAAGCCTGTGAAATGGGAATGGGACACAGGCTACATGGCTCTCCAGACTGAGCAAATATACTTGAGTGTTATGCTGCAGAAAGAAAGCAGCAAGTATCAACGACCTGAATTCTTAAGTAGAGGATACTTAGCATGTAAGGCCGAAGGACCCTCATGCATGTGGCTGAGGAAGGAAAAGGATCACAAGTCGGATGGTTGCGAACGATGCTGCATCACAAACCAACCAGAAAAATGTAATGTGGAATGGGAGTTAGGCAGGAGCTAGGTGGCTATTTAAAGCTTAGCAGGCATAGTAGAGCGAAACAGATGGAGATAAGAAGCAGTGGAGGATGTCAATCAGAGTCAGAAAGTAGAAGTTTCTAAGGACCGAAAAATCATTAGGCCGAAATATCATTAGGCATATGGTATAGGGAGAGAAATGTTTACTAGTCGGATGGTTGTGAGTGAGCAGCTATCCCAGTCCTAATAAAAGTGGGCCACAGGTTAGGTGGTTCTTTGTGGCCTGGCGGACACACAAGAGGTAGAAAGACAGTGCCAGGTGCTCAACAGTCATCAATGTTCGGAAATCGAGAACAGATATCAACAACTATGTTATGCCAGGGAGATTCATCATAAGATGAAGAAAGGAATATATTGTCAAGTTGGATAGTTGTGAGAGCTGCGGCATCGCAACCCAAAAAGTAGCTTGTAGAGATGAAATTGGAACAATCCGCAAAACAGGTGGTTACTTTAAGCATAACAGTCATAATAAAAAATTTAAATGGCGTGTCAGCGTATTGTACAAACCTTCTGGCGTGACGTATTTTCGAAATCGCCTGCTGTACATACAAGTTACCGAGGCTAAGAACGCTGTTTTGACGTCGTTGACACTCTCCTTGGTCATAAGACGTCAGCCAATGGGACACTGGTCGGAAGCCCCGAGAATAATCGACAGACAGTTCAATGAAAGTGGTCGAGCACCACCATTTGTTCTGTCTTGATGCCGATCTGAGGGAAACCCCGATGCTTGGTCTCCAAACTGAAATCGTCCATTGGGCCACTTAGTATGCCTGTCTAGGGAGGAGATCCTAGCTACCACATGATCCGAAGCTTACGCCGTAACCAATGCGGACAGACACACTAACCAGCACACAAAAACGGTCCATACTTAGTGATCGCTAGCGGTTACCTGGTGGTGGCTTATTCAGCGGCCTAACCGTGGTAGCGTAGACAGGCAAGCTTCTAACTGGTATTCTACAGGCTCTGAGGTCTGGGAGAGTAAGGCACACCTGCATTTGTGGTTGGTCAGGCGTGCGCCGTAGCTTGGACACTGCACACCCAAACCTGAATCGGCAATCGCTGCTAGGTGGTTAGACAATTTTGTGCGGTTGTTATTGCGACGACCATGGGGGACATTGTTCCCATTGAAGTTGGTAGAACAACCTTAATCCGAACAACGAAAGTTCTATGTTCGCTTACTTCTATCACAGGTGATGCTTAAACAACAGCTAATAACATTCCAACTGTAACGTTGACACGAGGTTAGCGAGTATTCATCTGTCTGCACACCCGTGGGCGACTGTGTTAATCAGCTACCGCTTCAGCGTTGCCATGTTTGGCGTTATTTAAAGGTCATAGGAACTTAAGTAGTTATAGGATAATCAGGGGTTACTTCCATATGGTCGCCCATACGTGTTGAGACGCGTTGACAAGTAGCTCTCTGAATGGCACCATTGGAAGCACAGTCACTGCAGATGAAACCTCCCTATTACGTCCATGCACTGGAATGCTATCCTCATGAACTCGGCATTACTCAATAAAGAAACGTTTAAAGGGGCTACAATGACTACCATAGGGATACATGCAACGTCCTCCTGCCAGCAAAGACGCAAAGCTGATAATTAGTGACGACGCATGCTTTTTACTCTGGTACTGCATGTGAGTACTAGGAACAGACAAACACTGTTGTCTCAGCAACGGGCGTTCCTGCAATGTGTTTGCAAGCATTTACAAAGGCACCCGCGCCCAGTAATCCGGCTATGGACCACTGTTTCGGCTAGGCTTATTCGCAGTCATGTGTGCACGCCGTGCCACATGTTGGTATCGACTTGGAAACTACTCGGAAACATTTTGTTATTGCAACGTAGGTAAATCCGGAGGCATTGCTGAGGGCGGCAAATCGCTCCAACCCCTATGCTTACAATGAGCATGCAATGTTCGTTGGCAGATCATGTCAGGGCCGTAGGGTCACTTGGTAGTTCAAGCTTATCAATCCAATGGAAGTGAAGTGTCAATATCCGGTTGAAACGCAGGATGGACATGCATCTTACGACCACAACATAACGGCGGGTTCATGGGTCCTGAGGCGGCAACTGAATACCGAATGGGCCAACAGGTTTGAAGACCAACTAACACTAAGGTCTTGTCGCAGCCACACTAGGAACCGTCCTTTTTAAAACAATGGCTACAAATCCACTGCTGGTCTTACCTACCCAGCATATTTGACCTAAGTGTACAATTCGCCGACTTCGTCAGCAGTACGTAGCTGCACTATTCACATGTGTATGGACAAATGAAACAACACAGCAAAGGAACCGTGCAGCAGTAAAGGCTATAAAATTTCTGTTTGCAAAAAAGTCCTAACATTACCTCCTTCTTATGAAGTACTGCATTGTTTCTGCTTGCCTCACATTGCCTTAACCATCACACGCACTTCCTAAACGGAATGGCACACTTATCGATTCTCCAGGTTTCTCGTATTGGGGCGATTACACAATGCATACTGTAGCACGTGTGACCTGAGAGGCAAGCGAGCAAAGGATGCAACCGAGCAGTCCACCAGTTAGCCTACGAAGCTTCCATTCCAACAGCCGGCAAGGGTTGCAGCCTCAACATAATGAACCAATCCGCTTCTTATCACTACCCATTTAGATGTCACTTTGCTCGCGCGCTAGTGAAACCTCCTTAGGTGAGATTGGAAGCATGACCAATCACGTGTTATGTCTCCGATTGGCTGAGCACTCTCAACACCGTATAAGCGGGCTAGTACGCAGTTTGTGATCAACAGGTAGGCGACCGACAAACGGAGCCACAGGTGCAGCGAAAAGGCAAGCCTACTACAAACTTGACGGTTGTTTTAAGCAAGCCAATCGCTCCAAATTATGCGCTTGTCTGAAAATACACAGTTTCTGTGCCACAGAAGTTCGCGCCTGAAGGAAAGCCGAGGCATTCTGTCTCGTCAGGCCATCCAATAGACATGACCGAAAGCGTCCATAAGTCTGCACGCGCGCACGGAGTCACGCTAGTTAGTCTTCCCACTTGTGTGTCGGTAGACTCAACTTCAAAGTGCATCGCGTGATATGCAGCGGATCAATGTGGTCCAGAGCACACCGGACGTTTACTCGGTTACTAGAAGAAACTAGCGGACAAAGTACCAACTGAAGCCATCGATAGTACCGGTTTACCAGCGGTTTCGTTGTCGTATCGAGGGTGCTCAGCCAATCGGAGACATAACACGTGATTGGTCATGCTTCCAATCTCACCTAAGGAGGTTTCACTAGCGCGCGAGCAAAGTGACATCTAAATGGGTAGTGATAAGAAGCGGATTGGCTCATTATGTTGAGGCTGCAACCCTTGTCGGCTGTTGGAATGGAAGCTTCGTAGGCTAACTGGTGGACTGCTCGGTTGCATCCTTTGCTCGCTTGCCTCTCAGATCACACGTGCTACAGTATGCATTGTGTAATCGCCCCAATACGAGAAACCTGGAGAGTCGATAAGTGTGCCATTCCGTTTAGGAAGTGCGTGTGATGGTTAAGGCAATGTGAGGCAAGCAGAAACAATGCAGTACTTCATAAGAAGGAGGTAATGTTAGGACTTTTTTGCAAACAGAAATTTTATAGCCTTTACTGCTGCACGGTTCCTTTGCTGTGTTGTTTCATTTGTCCATACACATGTGAATAGTGCAGCTACGTACTGCTGACGAAGTCGGCGAATTGTATACTTAGGTCACATATGCTGGGTAGGTAAGACCAGCAGTGGATTTGTAGCCATTGTTTTAAAAAGGACGGTTCCTAGTGTGGCTGCGACAAGACCTTAGTGTTAGTTGGTCTTCAAACCTGTCGGCCAATTCGGTATTCAGTTGCCGCCTCAGGACCCATGGACCCGCCGTTATGTTGTGGTCGTAAGATGCATGTCCATCCTGCGTTTCAACCGGATATTGACACTTCACTTCCATTGGATTGATAAGCTTGAACTACCAAGTGACCCTACGGCCCTGACATGATCTGCCAACGAACATTGCATGCTCATTGTAAGCATAGGGGTTGGAGCGATTTGCCGCCCTCAGCAATGCCTCCGGATTTACCTACGTTGCAATAACAAAATGTTTCCGAGTAGTTTCCAAGTCGATACCAACATGTGGCACGGCGTGCACACATGACTGCGAATAAGCCTAGCCGAAACAGTGGTCCATAGCCGGATTACTGGGCGCGGGTGCCTTTGTAAATGCTTGCAAACACATTGCAGGAGCGCCCGTTGCTGAGACAACAGTGTTTGTCTGTTCCTAGTACTCACATGCAGTACCAGAGTAAAAAGCATGCGTCGTCACTAATTATCAGCTTTGCGTCTTTGCTAGCAGGAGGACGTTGCATGTATCCCTATGGTAGTCATTGTAGCCCCTTTAAACGTTTCTTTATTGAGTAATGCCGAGTTCATGAGGATAGCATTCCAGTGCATGGACGTAATAGGGAGGTTTCATCTGCAGTGACTGTGCTTCTAATGGTGCCATTCAGAGAGCTACTTGTCAACGCGTCTCAACACGTATGGGCGACCATATGGAAGTAACCCCTGATTATCCTATAACTACTTAAGTTCCTATGACCTTTAAATAACGCCAAACATGGCAACGCTGAAGCGGTAGCTGATTAACGCGGTCGCCCACGGGTGTGCAGACAGACGAATACTCGCTAACCTCGTGTCAACGTTACAGTTGGAATGTTATTAGCTTTTGTTTAGGCATCACCTGTGATAGAAGTAAGCGAACATAGAACTTTCGTTGTTCGGATTAAGGTTGGTCTACCAACTTCAATGGGAACAATGTCCCCCATGGTCGTCGCAATAACAACCGCACAAAATTGTCTAACCACCTAGCAGCGAGTGCCGATTCAGGTTTGGGTGTGCAGTGTCCAAGCTACGGCGCACGCCTGACCAACCACAAATGCAGGCATGCCTTACTCTCCCAGACCTCAGAGCCTGTAGAATACCAGTTAGAAGCTTGCCTGTCTACGCTACCATGGTTAGGCCGCTGAATAAGCCACCACCAGGTAACCGCTAGCGATCACTAAGTATGGACCGTTTTTATGTGCTGGTTAGTGTGTCTGTCCGCATTGGTTACGGCGTAAGCTTCGGATCATGTGGTAGCTAGGATCTCCTCCCTAGACAGGCATACTAAGTGGCCCAATGGACGATTTCAGTTTGGAGACCAAGCATCGGGGTTTCCCTCAGATCGGCATCAAGACAGAACAAATGGTGGTGCTCGACCACTTTCATTGAACTGTCTGTCGATTATTCTCGGGGCTTCCGACCAGTGTCCCATTGGCTGACGTCTTATGACCAAGGAGAGTGTCAACGACGTCAAAACAGCGTTCTTAGCCTCGGTAACTTGTATGTACAGCAGGCGATTTCGAAAATACGTCACGCCAGAAGGTTTGTACAATACGCTGACACGCCATTTAAATTTTTTATTATGACTGTTATGCTTAAAGTAACCACCTGTTTTGCGGATTGTTCCAATTTCATCTCTACAAGCTACTTTTTGGGTTGCGTTGCCGCAGCTCTCACAACTATCCAACTTGACAATATATTCCTTTCTTCATCTTATGATGAATCTCTCTGGCATAACATAGTTGTTGATATCTGTTCTCGATTTCCGAACATTGATGACTGTTGAGCACCTGGCACTGTCTTTCTACCTCTTGTGTGTCCGCCAGGCCACAAAGAACCACCTAACCTGTGGCCCACTTTTATTAGGACTGGGATAGCTGCTCACTCACAACCATCCGACTAGTAAACATTTCTCTCCCTATACCATATGCCTAATGATATTTCGGCCTAATGATTTTTCGGTCCTTAGAAACTTCTACTTTCTGATTCTGATTGACATCCTCCACTGCTTTTTATCTCCATCTGTTTCGCTCTACTATGCCTGCTAAGCTTTAAATAGCCACCTAGCTCCTGCCTAACTCCCATTCCACATTACATTTTTCTGGTTGGTTTGTGATGCCGCATCGTTCGCAACCATCCGACTTGTGATCCTTTTCCTTCCTCATCCACATGCATGAGGGTCCTTCGGCCTTACATGCTAAGTATCCTCTACTTAAGAATTCAGGTCGTTGATACTTGCTGCTTCCTTTCTGCAACATAACACTCAAGTATATTTGCTCAGTCTGGAGAGCCATGTAGCCTGTGTCCCATTCCCATTTCCACTTCACAGGCTTCCATTTGAATTGCAACGCCGTATAACTCACAACCCTTCCGCTAACTGACTTCTGATCCCTCCACCTTATGCTTGGGGCCTCCATGGGCATACATCCTTATTCTTATCTACTTTCGTAGCCTAAATGCCATTAACTGCTGCTTCCAAACTCCATCTGTCCCACACTTGTATGACTGCTAATCCTTAAAGAACGACCGAGCCTGTGACTCATTCTTGTTTCCTCTTTACAGGCCTTCACTTGGATTGTGATATCGCATCGCTCACAACCATTGGAATCCCCAACAGAATCCTTACTTCATAGGATGTTTGGGGCATCCGCGGTCTTACATTCCTACGGTTAGCAACTTTTGGCTTCCGTATGTCGATGCCTGTCGCTTTCTAGCTCAGTCTGTTTAACCCTAGTAAGGCTGATAGGCTTCGAAGAACCATCTAGTCTGGGACCCACACCACTTTCATCTTAACAGACCACCATTTGCATTGTGATGCCTCCTAGCTCACAAACACCCGACTTGCTGAACTTTACATCTTATCGCCACATGCTTGTTGATACCTCGACTTTACAATCCTATTATTATCTCCGGATTGCGAAGGTCGTCTGTCGATTATTCTCGGGGCTTCCGACCAGTGTCCCATTGGCTGACGTCTTATGACCAAGGAGAGTGTCAACGACGTCAAAACGGCGTTCTTAGCCTCGTTAACTTGTATGTACAGCAGGCGATTTCGAAAATACGTCACGCCAAAAGGTTTGTACAATGCGCCGACATGAATTTAAATTTGTATATAAATCTACAGACGTAGCTGTCGAGCTACAGTTGTACTCCAACGGATGCCCGAATTATTTACTGCTAAACACCTTCAGCCCACAGTATTTCATTCCTAAAATGTAGCAATTGATTTTGTGTCAATTCGGATGTTGGAGAACGATGCAGCGGCGTATTCCAAATTGAAACCCGTACAGAAGAAATGTGAAATGAATCTAACAAGTACTGCGATGTTGCGGTAGCGCTAGTGATGTCTAGTCCGCCATAAATCTTTGCGATATTGACCAGCAGCGGGGCTGTAAACAAACCAGGTTAGAGTAAGTTTAATCATAAGTGTTTATGTTGCAGCGTATCTTACTCCACAAGTCCTAACATGGATCCCTACCTTCTCGATCGCGCTTGTCATGTCGGTTCCCTTTCATGAACGCTGTGGCACGAAGCGTACATCTAGGATATGCATTAGTAGTCATATTGTAGCGAA
>CALYDF020008780.1:0-11351 GCA_944474145.2 Dicrocoelium dendriticum
GGTGCAATAAACGTCTACCCCCCTGTCTTGTCGTTCTCGCTACAATACATGTGGAGTCGATCATATGTAGTGTCGTCTATGCATGAACCTGTGCATGGCGACAACCTGTCCAAGGCGACCACGTTTCGTCAGTTCCCTGCTTAACCGCCTTGGTCAGGTTTAACTGTAATACACAGAGTTAATAGCTTCCTCCATGTTAGCTGGAAGTCATCTGATGGTTTGTATAATAAAGCTTAGCTTTTGCCATGAAATCCTGATGAACCGTTAACATTTTGCTAGACAAGGTCATAGCCTACATAATGATAGTGGTAAGACATCCATCTGTCGCGGCCTACTGACCTTGGTGCGACTGAACAACTCTAGACTCGTGTGCTTGTTTTGACGTGTTCGCGTGTTACGCGTGGCGCATAGAACATTCATCAACCGTGAGCTCCGGTACCACAAAGATCGCTTGGATAGTCCTTGCTGCAAACGATAAGTGGGCGACTAGCATTCTAATGGTTCAACGTCGCTTTTGTTCATCAGAGAATTGTAGTAACTTCCTTAAGCTTGGGGTAGCCTGTTCTACCTGCAGAAGATCGTACTGTTCGCAATACATAGGTAAAACCGTCCAAGCAGTGACACTGACAAACAAAGTTGCTGACATATTTTGGATTGGTCCAACATGTCAAGTGATTGCCGTTGTCAACCGTTTATGTTTGCTCATGAAAAGTGCGATAGGATGACTGAAAGACGCGCACATTTTGTAACTACTAAGATCGCTCCCTTGGAGGTAAATATGGCCAAGTTAATACCTCAACCAGCCAAAGTAAGCTCTGACACTAAACCGAAGAAGAGAACCAGACGCTCCAATGGCACTGCGGCGTTTGTGTCACTCATTACGCTGGGTCACCTCACTCCCATAAGCGGACAAGCCTCAAGCATGCCTGGTTCCGATCCCCCAACCATAGACGGTTCACCTGGAGATCCAGCCATGACACCGACAGCTCAGAGCCGAAGGCAATCCGATGCAGAAAATAATCAGGTAACGTACGCACCGTTTGCCTCGATAAACCCCCCGGGAGCGAAACACGTAGCTTCATCTTTTGTACCGAGCACAACTAGGACGACGCAGCTTGCACCGTCAGCTCTAGTGGTGCCTTCTAAACAGCCCAAATTGCCAGCAACAACTGTAAAGCCGACACTTGTTAAACAAAACCAAGCTGCGTTAACTCTCGTGAGCACTAATGTTCTTGAGTCCAAACCTGGCACATTAAAAAACAAGTTGCTAGACTATCGCAACCAGTGGAGTACCATCTGCAATGCGAATAATATTCGGGCTGGTCATACAATGCCGAAACGTGTAGCGCGTCATCCAACCTCAGTGCACTCTGGTGAACCTCGAATTCTTCGAGTAACACTAGACTCAGCAGATGCGACAGAGGCTGTCTTGCACTCAGCAGTTCGTCTTCGCAACTCCCCGAACGGTGTGCGCATATTACCCGATCTCTCTTGGAAAGATCGCCCAAAAGAAGCAGGGGATCTAGGCGACATTCCTAATAGTGATAGGAAGGAAATCATATTTGTTTATGGTGTTCCTGAACTTTTGGCTACTCCTGACCACGATGCACAAACGCATGACCGTGAACAGTGGTACTACATTCGAGAAGCACTCTCTGGACCATATTTTTGTCAAATCCTTGACAAGAGTTCCGTCATCACCTAACTACAATGGCTGTGGTCCAGGAGTAATGAAAGTAGTGTTACACTCCGAGGGAATGATGCAAGTCCTACCGGATAACTGGTAAACGTTTCGGGTCAGGTTGCCTACAGATATACGGCTAAAGGCAGTAGGCGCACTGCCGAGAGTCGTAAGCAATTCAATGGAGTGATCAAACGCCGTAAATTCATTATCCGCACAGTCCTGCGGAGAGACAGACACGACAGCACCCACAACATGCAACAGGACAGAGCGCAGCACGAGCGAAAGTTCTGTTCAAGAACGCTCAACAATGCCATAAAATTTGACTGAAATTCATAAACCAAGAAACGATACATGGCCGGCCACCCTTCTAAGTAATTTGGCCGAACTTAAAGAAATCCATGCCACAACCACGGGAATTCGTCATGATTACAAAGAACTGGTTAAACCTTGAAATAACCGATTTCTAAATCAATTTACCCAGTATGTCGCCGCTTCGGAACGATAGAACTGGAAGGGGTGGTGGTGTGATTCTTTATTAGATTACAAACCTCCGATGTGAAGTTATCGATCACCCGAAAATCCGCGCTCCTACTTCGCTTTGGAACCGCCTATGGTTGCTGAACAAGGACACAAGTCTATTAGCCGTGATTTACCCCACCGAAACCTAATTTGAAAATGGAGTCCAAACTGAACCAAGTCTTTCAGTTTGCCTTGAATAAGTCCTTCTCTCGCGTTCTTAGTGCTGGAGACTCCAATGTGCATGACATGGAAATGACAGAACCGATGGTGCAAAGTTGAATGCCTGCTTGCAAGGGCTAATTGCTAGCCTCCCTCTGTACAACCACTTAACCTATCTCACCAGATTTCAAACCGCTAAGAATTTGTCGATACTGGATCTTGTGCTCACTAACGGAGAACTCGTGCTCGAGGGCATAGTTACAAGCACGCCACTGGGTAGCAGTGAACATGTAACTCTATTCTTTGACTATATATGCTATGCGAAATATCCTGAAAAGAAGGATGATAGAGTGCATACTGTCACGCATTATACCGTGTTATCTACGTTTGTTATGGATACATCTTGGACTTTCTTAACTAAATGACCTCCAGACGTTACCTGGGAAACCTTCACAGGGACTATTAGCACAATGGGAGTGCATACAGAAGTCATTCAAACCTGAAAACAAATCTAAGTCAGTTTTGAGGAGCAGAACACATAAATGTATGTCCCTGAGGGATTTGACATGGAAAGCACACAAGGATTGTTCGAATGCCGAAACCTGGACTGCATATGTGACACATCGTAAATTCTGTGTGAAATTGTTCCTCGAGGGTAAGGTCACGCACCAGCACGAGTTAATGAAGCGATTCTGTAGGAACCGCAAATTTCTGTACAAGCACGTTAACGGCCTTCGAAAGGAGAAGCGGGGGATTCCAGCACTAGTCACGCCTGATGGCTGCACGCTGTCAGCACTGGAAGCGGCCGGTCTCCTACGGCTTATTACTCCCAAACTTTCCGGCAAATATCCAGCCCACATATTCTCCTCGTTTCTATTACTTCACAGTCGGATTTAGATAACATCACATTCCCTGTGGAAGCTGTGTTGAAGAAGTTGTTATTCTTGTTTATCCACAGTTCTTCTGGAGCCGACCACATCCGACTGAAGGCTCTGCAGGCAGTAGCTAGAGATCTAGCAGAACCATTGGCCGTTTTCTATCAACGATGTCTAGAGGAGAACCATATTCCACAGTATGGAAGCGACGGCTCACCACTCCTATACATAAGGGAGGCAACAGCACTGACCCTACCAACTACAGTCCAATAACGCTACTTTCCGTGCTATCCAACTTTATGCAATCGATCGTCGCAGATGCGGTGATGCAGTACCTGGAAAGCCACAACTTAATGGCCCCAGAGCAAGGGGGCTTTCGTTAAAAGCATTCATGTACTACTAACCTATAACTTGCACGTAATAGTTGAACTGAAAACGTTAATGATGGAGCAGAAGTCTATGTCATCTATCTGGACTATTCAAAAGCGTTTGTTCGCTTAGACCATGAAATTCTCCTGCAGCAGGTTCGGAACTACGGCATTGGCGACCTAATCCTGAGTTAGATTAGCATTGTTCTACACGAATGACGGTTGGAGGTCAGAGTCCGGGAAAATCTGTCCGCTGCAATCGATGTATTGTGTGGTTTACCACAATCCTCGGTGCTTGGACATCGTCTATTCTTGGTGTTCATTAACGATTTGACGAGATCAGTTGCTTCTGATTTCCTACCTTTTGCGGATGATATCTAGCTATGGCAAATGATCAGAGGACCAGACGACCAGGAATGGCTCCAGTGCGATCTGATCAGTTCAAAACGTCCTACCCTTCAACGTGGACAAATGTCATGTTGTGCAATTACGTCATCACATGACTACACCTATTTGCTTGGGGCACACGGATTGCAGACCACCTCCCAGGAATGTGACACTAGCGGGCTCGTACAGAGTGACCTCAACTGTTCAAAGCAGCCTGAGCTAGATATGAAAAGAGGTAATCAACACGTCGGTAAACTGCCAAGGGCATTCGGGAGATCTGACCCATCAATCTTCCTAATGATGCACAATTCCTACTTGCGCCCGCACGTTTAATACGCTATCCAAGCTTGGCAACCTTAGATGAAGCGTGACCTAGAGGCGTTAGAGGCATCACAACAAAGACTACGTGTGTACGCAGGCCGCCAGAATCTTCGATCGGCGGGCACTTATTGACATCAGGTCACCGAACTGAGGTCAACAAGGCGTTTAGAATCTTGCTTCGCCATACTAATTCCCGACTCCTCCGGTTTGCCGAGGGGATTGCCATTAATCGGATTAAGCCAGTGCTTTGTGTTCAAAAACAATTATCGGTCAGCCTCAGGCTGCTCTGGTTGTAGAAGAAAGACACCCCTTATTTTCTCGCGTTTGTTTGTATGTATGTCTGTACCCACCAACTGTTATACAAAATTACCGGTTATCGTTATCGGTACTGATGAGACGATACGAAATGCATGCATCTGCCGAACTTCGTTTTCTAGTTATGCTTTAAAACGAAGTGCAACAAATAATGTAAAGGACCTGCGCTATCACTCTTACCACCGAAGGCTGAAGTTGCTGGGAATTTTCAGCGGACGCAATCGAAGGCGACGCCGCGATTTGCTGAAACAGCCACAATGCGCAGCTCAGAGGTAACTGCTTGAAATTGAGAGCACCATATAGCCGTATAGAGTGTCGACGTAATTACTTTTCCCTTCGGGTTCGTCAATCTTGGAACTCACTCCCAGACTCAATTGTATCCTCCCTAAAAGGGACATTTTCAAAAAAAGATTAGATGTTGCTCTTAGCTCCTAGCACTTTGTTACGTAAATTACGATATTGCAGATTACGCCAATCATGCCCTTCTACAGGACTGATGTATCAAATGGACCCAAGTGTGCTACCATATGTTACTTTTCTCACGTCTTATTTCAAAGACCACTGCATCCCACCTATTTCAGCACGCTTACCATCGATTATTGTATGTTAAGCTGACGTTATGTACCAAAGCATTCACCTCGGTAGACGCTCGGTAGATGACCCACATATATTTTGATTTCATCGTATTCATCCCAATCACCCTATGGAAGGTGTCAAATAATTGCTTTTATCCCGTGATAAATCACTGTTCATTGTTCAACTACTGTTAGTGTCGGCACAGAGACGACCGATACTGGAACAGCATTCCACGGATGACGGCCAGGAATGGAAAACAACTACCTGCGGCACTTCAGACGACTATACCGTTCTGCGAGTTTCAATGAGTGGCTCCTCAGGTTTGTATTGCAGCTTAATTACAGTGAAGGGCAGCACACATGATATGGGTATTGCAGAATCAAGTATGCTATCATCAGGTTATTTCGTAATCTGCCATAGCTTCAGCTGAATATCCCGAATAACCTCAGCCACTGCTCGTGTTACAGACTGCGCCTTCCAATTATGCGGCGTGGACATACCGACTGAGTATTTGTTGAAACATGGAGCTGTTTTTTTCCAAACGCCCTTCACAACAGCCTGACGTGTTGGTTTTCAGGCTTCCAGGCCTTTTCGGATTGCCTGGAGCAAAAAATCACCCTGAACCAGCACACCCAAGTCAAGTTCGCCAGTTGATTGTGGCAGTACGTTCGTTTCGAGCCGGAATGGGTGGCTGCTCTGAGGTCGGATGTAAAGTACTTTACATTTACTGACGATGAGATGCAGTAAATTTTGTGTTAACCATTGATACACAGCATTTAGGTCAATCTGAAGCCGGTGCTGGTCGGCATTCACCTGACCCCTGCGCCAAACTTTAAGATCGTCGGCAAACGTTAGGAAGTTTGAAGCGATTCCTCTTGCAAGGTCATTAATAAACACCAAAAAGTAACGTTGATCTAGTACTGAGTCTTGCGGCACACCACATTCGACTTGTATGGGTCCGATAAAGAGATCCGAACACCGACCACTAGTTGTCGTAGAAGCAGAAAGCTGGGAATCCAGTATAAAATAGTGGGTCGCCGATCCCGTAATGCCGGAGCTTGGAGAGTGGTATCCCATGGTCTAGACGATCGAAAGCCTTCGAAAAATCCAGGTAGATCACATAAACGTCTTCTCCAGCTTTATCTGACTTCGTCCAACTACTGCGTGCGATTAGTAAATTAGTTGTGCATGACCGCTGTTGGCGGAAGCAGTGCAGCTCAGGCGTGATGATATTACAGTTTTTCTGGTAACACACCAGTGCATCGGCACCGATTGACTCCATGATCTGGGAGAGTATGGGAAAAAGGGATACTGAGCGGCAGTTGGAGGGCTCAGTTGTGCTTCAAACTTTGTGAATCGGGATTTTTATTCCAAGCTTCCACATAGCGGGAACTTGATTCTGGTCTAAGCAGCACTGAAAGAACTGATCTAAAGCTCCTGTCAGTTGATTTTCTGCTGCTTCTGGTGCCTCTGGGCAAATGGTATCGACTACCGGGGTAGGTGTTTTCTTAGAGATGTCAGATTTTGCAATACAGCCTTCGCGGTAAATTGATGTTGGTTAGACTTGTCGGAGAGACGACAAAAGCTGGAAGATCGCTTGGTGGCAAGACCCTCTGGAATGTGGGGGCAGCACGTTTGCTGCTTCCACAGCCGTTCTTGTTGGTTCATCGAGCGTCCTGAGTGGGGAAAAGCCTTGCCTTACCTTTCCTAGGCTAGTGACGTACTTGTACAGCAGTTTGTACTTAGCACTGAAGGTCTTTTTTGCGAGGTTCTGCTGACATGCGGCTTTGTCTTCTCTTAGCATTTGTGTGCAGTGGTTACGTTTGGCTACGTAGCGCTCCCAAGTTTCTGACTTTGTAGCTTCTCTGTACACTCGCCATTGTGTGTTGCGTACTGTCATCTATTTGCGAGTTCTGCTCTTAACGAAAGAGATTGTTTTACACTTATTGCAAACTCTTATCTCCGAAGCATGCGCAAGCAGCTGACTGCAATTGTTGACAAACTCGAGCCAGGCAAGTTCGCTGGGTTCTTCGACAAGCGACAACTTCGCTTGGGGGGCTCGAGTGACACGTAAGCAGCCCGGATCCTACCAAGCAAGAAAGCCGAAACGTTAACTACGTAGGTAACAACAAAATAATCGGGCGGAATTCGAAGGTAACCTAAAGCACATAACTCCACTTCTGATATCGTTTGAAGTTAGGGCAATATGTGCTTCGATTTGTTATTAGCGGAGTTACCGTTGCATGGTTTAAAGACGCCCACATTGATGTACAGTAATGGATTGCTAACGGAAGAATGTTGTTCCACATCGCTGAACGATGCGCTGACACTGGGTGGTGTCCGATGCCGTCCCCCGAAGGTTAATTATCGCATTAAGTTCAGACTCATGATGGCCACAATCAGCTTCTGAAGAAGGACTAATATATGAGGATTCAACAAGAGCCACTGATTCGGATTGAGATGAATCGGGGATAGACGGATACTTAGTACCAAGCTCCAAGCGCAATGTAGCCATTTAAGCATCGAGTACAGCCTGTTCCAACTCAAGTTCTACCATCCTTACTGCTAAAACACCGCGTAGTAAACCCCGACTAGGCCTACTTTTTGTACTAGCACGCGAATCAGAGCAAGAAACTAAGTCCTAGCCAGGAGAAAAACGACTGACGTGCCGAGGTTCTTCCTTCGCTCCGGCGACGTTCTCGGATGATTTCTCGCCAGTTGACATGGTTCGAATAAGCAGGCGATTGTGTCTGGTTCGTACGAAAATCTGAAAGCAACCTGCCGAGTACGGGACACTTTTCTCCAAAGTACGTTTGGACTCCAATCGATCGATCCAAGCCAAGACACGATTGTCGAGTATTTCACTTCAATGGACACTAAGACACTGATTTTCGAGTACTTGTACTCCAATTGACACCAACCTTATATCGCTGACGAGCTGGGCTAATCGATCGTAGTTTGTGATGGTTCGCACAGTCGCATCGTTCTCATTCCCATATCTTGCATAGCAGACGAAGTTGAAAATGATGACTGCATGACCACTGCGACCAAACCGGCAGTTTACAACCAATTCATCAATCATATGCTCATCGTTAGCCAGCACAAAGTCCAGCGCAGATGACCTGTTACCTGTTCTGAAATGAGTAGACAAAGTGATGTGATTGTAAATAGATCTTGTACGAGATCTTGCAGATCGGCTTTTGTATTTTTCTCTGATCGTAGCAGGGCTTTCTAAACCATACACCATGGAATCACCCATGAGAAGTATCTGAGTGTACTTTCGCTGTAAACTCCCTCTTAAAGCACCCGCAAGGTGACGGTAGGTTTCGGATGTAGACTTAGGGGGGGGGCGGTACACCAATATAATAAGGCAAGCGTCCCTCCCTTTTAACTGCAGGCGGCACCAAAGAGAGTCGGGGAACTGCGAGACTGAATCCGCCACGGCTTCGCACTATAAGTCGGTTCGGTAATACAGGATTAGCCCTCCTCCTTTTGTGTGCCTATCGTTCCGGATGAGCGACAAGGCCGGTAGGGAAACTTCAGCGTCCGTCATTCCCGTGTGCAACCACGTCTCCATGATACCAATGACATCAAATGACGCGGAAGCTTGACGATCTTCCAGTCCGGCTAGTTTACTAATAAGACCCCGAGCATTCGTCTACAGGCAGGCCAGTTTCTTGGTCTCTAGGAGCCCACAGAGCAATAAATGGGTTAGCTGTGGGTGAATGCCGACGGATGTGGGGTCGGCAGTTACTCTTTTATTTGATGGGATAATGACATCTCACCTGTAAGTTGATTCAATCAACGGGCGTCTAAATCTTCGTTTAGATCTCCGTCACAGTCGAGTAAAGCAACAGTCAAGTCAATCTTTTGTATCATCGTCGATACGTTTTCTGATGTGAAATCTGTATACGTTGCCTCTAACACGAAGGGGCTTTGGCCTTTCAAACAACAAACGTGGTTGAGCTACCTTAATAAGTCTCATAGGTTACTTGACGACCAATTACTTCAACATATAGTTAAAATGTAAGACTGAATCCTAAAATATCGCTTCTTTGACAATTAGTGCAGTTTGAGTGGCATCGACAATATTAGTACACCTACGCTACTAATGCATTCATAAAACTGTAAATTTATTTGGGTGTTTCCTGCCGTTTTTTCTACGTGTACCATCAAGTATACTAGCGGAACGCCAGAAAACGTGAGCAAAAGCGGGTCAAGTGAGGTGTACCAAAAGGGTGGTGAAGAAATTCCGCTAAACAGTTCACTGCCTGTCGCACAGGCCTCATACCAACTTCGGTTGCAACCAACTGAATACATTCACCTCGTCAGTCACTTGACGGCCAGTGAATCTTTGAGTGTCCCGTTGTAAACCGTCTCAGGTGGATGCTACATGTGCGCCTTGTTGCCTGTGTTAACTGGTTGTAGAATGGAATAAATTAACACTTTCTGTTGTGTCTAGAACATTCACACCACAATTCATCGTCGAACTAAGTAGTGTGTTACCTGTGTGTGTACTCACCCTACACCCTACTTAGATAAGCACTAGAGCGGATGAATATATGAGGAACGGAACAGCTCCAGCATATGCTTGACCTAAGTCTATGATTGACTGAACTACTAGTAAGAGGAAGCAGTGGTTAACTCGTTCCGACAGAAGTAGTCGATCTGGCGTCTCGCTAACTCAGGTCCGTTGCGCTTATATTACTGTGAGGTAAAACCAGATTCTCTTATTTGGTTCTGGGATAAATGGGATTTTGTAACGCGACACTTAATCCTGCTCAGTTCCCTGAAGCACATTAATATAAACTTCAGTCGCTTCTGCCACTGACGTTTCAATTGGTGCAATGATACTCTCGATAGATCTGAAGCCTATAGAAGGTTTGTATGACTTTCTTTACAAATCTGAATCTTCTAAGTGCAAAGTAAGCACCAAGTCTGGCTCTTCATGGCTGCCATATCATGGAGGTTAACGGACCAAATTTACCCTTCCTCTCCTTAAACATATTCGTACGTTGGGTTTAGGAGCGGAGGTCAAATCACTCCTATAATGAGTCTTATGAACTAGAGACACCTTAATATTCAAACTTAGTAGAAGCAACAATAATTATCATAATCGAAGAACAAATTTGCTATTAAAATATTAAAAGGTAGAGTTGTGACTCCGCAAAAGTGCCTCATTTATGGAATGATAGACGAGAAAACCACTGCTGCGCGAGCATAACTGGATTTGCACTTCCATCTGGTAGATGAAACCAAATGCGCACCAAGGTGTCTTGCATCGGTAAGTGTTCTAATGCATAAGTTTTATTCTAACTGATGTAAGCAGACACAAAACCACAAAGAGTTTCGGCTTTGTGATAACGATCTATTGCGACAATTAATCTAACGATCTGTTGCGCACTTTGTTTGCTCATTGGATTAGGAAATGACGTAGGGAAGCAGTTTGTCCGGTGCAGTAACACGCACACAGGGAGGATTCGTAATATGAAGTTACGTCAGACAATGAATGATCGCAGACAAGAAACGTAGAAAGAAAGTTTCCGAACTTTCCTGAATGCTTTGCTCACATGATTGTCAGACGTCTTTGAGCCGCCCTCATTCCCATCTGTATGCATTTCAAATACTCTATTACGAGTTATTAATAACGGAATCCTTGTCAGGGGAAAAGTGGTCAGTAAATATTACTTCATTATGCAGTTGATCGCAAACTACAGGGCGGCGCACGAAATGTCATACCATTTGTTTTATTCATTACACATATACTTGTCTTCAAAATATTACAAAAGTCGTGCAGAATTAATGGTTAGAGCGTGGAAATATAGTATTACGTGTTCAATGTGAACAGTTTTTGCTTCCCTACCTCTTGCAAGCATCCATGTTTTCAGAGATGCGGACAATTGGTCTGTGCCGTCAATTCTTCTCCACCGCAAGGCGTAAAGAGTTATGCACAAATTGCACGATCATCGCTATTAGCTGGGCAGCACATTACAAACTGTGTGAATAACGTCGTTGCACAGGAGAATTCTTGTTGCAGCCTTGACTTGTCTTCCCCACAAGACAAGACCAACACTCCCACACGACAAACCTCCACCCAAAAAGAACTGCAACAAACTAAATTACTACGCAACCAACAAGCGATGACAG
>CALYDF020008781.1:0-11349 GCA_944474145.2 Dicrocoelium dendriticum
TAGTGAGGATCGAACCCATGACTGCTAGTGGCTTGCGCCAACTAGCCCGCTGCTTATGCAACTGAGCCATGGAGGACGGTAGCCGACCACCACGAATTGTTAGTTAACTGCGATATAGCCCGACCCATCCCCCACTGTCACGCAGGCACCTGCCATGCAGATGACAGCGGTTGGCCTTCCGGCGTCAGGACTTCCCGTTTACGGCAGCTATGAATCGACATAGCATTTATGGAATCCGTAAGGGCGAATTTATATTACTTATGAGTAGAAGGATTTTAGCGATTATTTTTGTTCGTCGCAGTCAGCTGACAATTCGGATAAGTCAACTACCTCTCTGGAAAAGCACCAGACGGCCGTTTCGCCCTATTGGGGCTCGTCAGTGGTGCGCATCCTTCGGTCCTCTAGTGAGGATCGAACCCATGACAGCTAGTGGCTTGCGCCAACTAGCCCGCTGCTTATGCAACTGAGCCATGGAGGACGGTAGCCGACCACCACGACTTGTTAGTTAACTGCGATATAGCCCGACCCATCCCCCACTGTCACGCAGGCACCTGCCATGCAGATGACAGCGGTTGGCCTTCCGGCACCAGGACTTCCCGTTTACGGCAGCTATGAATCGACATAAATGCTATGTCGTGGAGGACCGAGGAGGACCGAAGGATGCGCACCACTGACGAGCCCCAATAGGGCGAAACGGCCGTCTGGTGCTTTTCCAGAGAGGTAGTTGACTTATCCGAATTGTCAGCTGACTGCAACGAACAAAAATAAGATCAGATATTTCATCGCTGCAACATAAGTGGTAACATTGAACCGGTGAATTGGATAGAAACGATGTTTCCCGATTGTCATGAGTACAGCCAACGGCCAAGTTTAGTTTAGGAAGTGGGGCATCTGGTTTTCTGTATATAGGCACATTATGCGATTCCGTGATCCAGTCTTTACTATTGAAATGAGAAATAACATTGGCGTCAGCGTTATTAGTTTAATAATGCCTCCTAACCTGGCGCAACGCTGTTACAGCTACATACTCCCCTCATATTTTGCACAGGCTTGTGAATCAACGTTTACGTTGTATACTACCAACCATTTGTTACGATTGCACTCATTAATTTTACATTTACCAGGCCCGTATCAGGCTGCTGTGGGTAACATTGTTAATCTGGAAGCCCTGGTGGTTCACGCACTAAACACTGTGACTAGCAAACTTCTCATTTGTCATATTTTTTCCAACTTCTCGCAATCTTTCCGGCTTTCTTTATCTAAGCACTTATGAATGAAGTGTTTGGAGCATCCAGCCCCTCTCTTTACTACACTACAGTCGTTGTCCTATTTCGGTTACATGCATATATCGGTGGAGTTTTCTGACTAATCTTGAGAAGGCTATCCTTACACTGAAGAAACTCATAAACACTGCAAGGATAGCCTTCTCTAGAGTAGTCAGAAAACTCCACCGATATAGGGATGTAACCGAAATGGGACAACGACAGTAGTGTAGTAAAGAGAGGGGGTGGACGCTCCAAAGCACTTCATTCATAAGTGGTTAGATTCAGGACGCCGGATAGATTGCCAAAAATTGAAAAAATATGACAAATGAGGAGTTTGTTAGTCAGTGTTTAGTGCTTGAAGCATAAGGGCTTGGCGCGGAAATTCTAGCATCAAATCTCCTGATTGGACAACACATGGTCGCGAGTTTCGAAATCAGTGGAGTTTGAAGGAACACAGCTTACGCTCAACATAAAACAGGTATGCCCGCTTGAATGTGTCCTAGGCACGTAGCGCCAGGACGATAATTTCTCATTTTTGTTTGGGACCAGTCAGGTACTGTGATACCAAAGCAGTCTGGAGAACGGATACACTTAGTCTTTCTTTGAGCATTAGCAGTGCAGCTCAGCTGTAACGATTGAGTAGTATCTCAATTTAAACATGCTGAAAAGACTTGAAAATTAATAAACGCTTGACATTCTCCCTATACCACAATTGTCTGCATCGATGATATCTGACTTGCAACCATTGTGAACTATATTAACTAGACTGCAAAAAGTGACTATTGCTGCCAATCCCTACATGCTTGTTCCATGTGTTTGTCATGCATGAGCATTCTACGCAATCATGAGTAATGCTTATGTTATATTCAACCTAATAATAAACTCCAGAAAATGCTACCGATAATAACTGGCAACCTGCTTCTTCCTTTTAGCAGAAAATCTAGTTGTTACCGGTGCATCTTCTACATGAGCATGCCATGCTTCGGGAAATTAGTGATTGCGGGTGTTTGATTTTTGTCCTTGACGATTAACTATATTACTGACACTTTTGATCGCAACTAACTAACGTTTAGCTACAACTAATATCCCCAGCTCGGAGAGCTACCCTACCATGCTGCTACATCCAAACCCAGTGTTCGTAGCACTTGCCAGCATTTGACTTAGCGTGTTCAACAAACATGGCGAACGTCTGTTAACCAGAACAAACTTATCTCCTAACTAGTTGCAGTGAATAAAACGCCTCAGATCTGGCAGCGCAATGACTACAGGCACAAGGCAGCACAGAGTCCAAATGTTACTCTGAGAGAGCGGATCTTAAAACAGAATATATGCACAACTCATCGGTCAAACCAATGTCAACTGCCACAGGTACTCATAAATTATGCACATAGCAGACTTTCTCAAAAGACAGTTGCGAAGAAATTTCTTTGCGACAATTCTCGTCCTGAAATTACTCTTATGATTTACACAATCTTTACGTGCACCTGTGGTGCGCAATACATCGGACATACCACCAGGCGTCTTTCGAGGCGGAGTGCGGAACACCACCCGGCATCATTGCGGCACGGCACGGTCAAGAATGTCCACAGGTCAATTTTGAAGCATAGTGGGCCTCATATTCAAACTAATAATTGTTTTGCAGTACTCTACGTTGTGCCGAAATGATCGCCAACAGGACTCAGAAAGCGTATATTGACCGGTGCGGAAGCCATAGCAATCAACAGACTGCCGCCGGAATTATGCGAACATAAAATACTTGTACAAAGTGTGATACTCCCATGGCCATAGATCTGGCAGTTGACTGTGGCTCATCGATTTACGATGGTTTGTTCACAATTGGCGCTGTCCGTAGCACATCACAAACTTGACATGACATAACCATGCTACGCTAGTAATTGCATATTATCCCACTGATTATGTAATTCAGCATTGCAATTAACTGACGAGAATTGTCGAAAAGAAATTGCTTCGCAACTGTCTTTCGATAAAATTATGCCACAGGCACGTAGAACATACGTTTTACGTATGTTCAATATGATCAATATAAAGCACTAAGCGTAAACAAACCTTAGGAAGATATATATGCTCTCTATTCTTTGGACTCAATAAAAGTGGATAAAGAAAGTCACCTATCTACCTTAGCAGACGTAAATTCTTAGTCATTCTCAGTCACGGGGGCGAACGGGTGAAGTTCATTTAGCAGGGATGGAATAGGTCTGTTCGAACTGTCACTTGTTCGTTAACCAGTCAGAAAACGAACTGCTCAGACAACTAATGGCAATAACACATAAAAGCGGACGCACAGATCTACCTAATCCACAAATGTTCAAAAATCGCAACCCGCTTTTCCATATCAACTCACTGATGATGTTATCATGCTTGGTGTCGAAGCATTTGTAACACAATTCTTAGCTCAGAGAACAGTTGAGCTGGCAAAATTTGGGGCACGCCTTCTGGAATCGGTTTCAGGTTGATCCAACAAAGCATCGAAAGTTTCTTTGAGTACGGCAGAGGAGTTGTTGATCCTGTTTGATAATTTCTGTCGCAACTTGAGTCTCTAACTCGTAAAAGTTAGGTTTTGCGTTTGGATACAGTATCATCCAGCGAATACCTGCTACTGACGAGTTTCAATAGAATAGAAAAGACTATTTATCTCTTTCTTAGACGTATGGTGATTGTCTGACTGCGTCTATCTGTTGTGTACTTCATTTACAACACCAACTGAGCCACACTTATAAGTTTGGCGACCAGGGTCATTACCATCTTTTGCACTAATTGATGCAGGTGTGCAGATGTTGGAAGACCTTGATTGCATGAAACAATCTGAAGTGGCATCAAAAATGGAATCAAACAGTGGGGGTCCTGATTAGCGTTTATATTTGCTTGGACTAATCTATTTTCTCCTACCTGCTTTCTGCATGCAGATTTGTTCATATGGACTGTGGCTCCAGCCTGGTAGTTTTGGTAGAAGCTGATCCCAATTTTTCGAAGAATCTGAAACAAATATATATATATATGTACATATATATATATACATTTAAATACACCACTTACCATACGAACAGCCGTCAAGTGTGCTAGGAATTCTCAGTGGATACGGTTAACCTGCCCGTGGTTACCTTCTCAAATTTTTAGCAACCCTAATTGCACGTTCTGTATATCACCTGTTAGATCATAGCCTTACCGAGAGACCAAAAGGACAGCGTCTCAAAATGGCAAAACAATACAACGAGAGTATTCTTGATCACTCCACTTAGCTATTTTTTCTCACTATCACTAAGTGAGCATTTTCCTTTACTACAGCTATTACTGCCATTTATATTATTATTACTATTTCTACTAATACTACTACTATTAATACTATTATTAACAATGCTTCTACTACTGCTACTATTATTACTACGGCTACTATTACTACTTGCACTACTACTACTACTAATGCTATACATTTTACCACTGCTACTACTAATATTTCTGCTACTACTACTATTATGCCTACGAATAGGATTGTGCCATCAAAATGACTATTTACTGAATGTAGGCTTGAATAAATTTCATAAAACAGCTGCTCATGAAATAAGTTACTTGGTGCCTGACTAGCGCTAGAACTGGTTCAGTTTCTCTATAACTTTACTCGTGGTTCATATGGCAATTATGTGCCATAAATAAGTCACACAACTGTACTTCAAACACCACAACAACTACTACGTGGTCTGGCAAGTTTTGCGTTTGTAGCTGTTTGGCGCAGTGGTAAGTACTTCTACCGGTAAGCAGTGCATCTCGGGTATAAAATCCTGTATGCATGTCTTCTCCAGAAGTGTTAAAATGGGTACATAACTGTTCGTGGAGTTCATTGTTGAGGTAGAAACGCTCGAAGCTAATCAGCAACATAGTTGCCGAGAGTAGAAGCTCACTTCTTGATAATACTATGCAACACTACTTTGGTTTCTTGGTTCCAAGTGTAATGTGAAACATAAACAAAAACATGCCTAGTATTTATAAACTTTGCTTTTGTGACCAAACATTATGACAAACAATTTTAAATTTAAACAGTCAAACCAAATAAAGTTTTTATGTAAAATTTTTATTCCAATTGCAATATCTGTCGTGTATGTATCAGCATATATTTATTCAAATATAGTCAAAATAAGTGAAATGTGTTCATAAATAGGCAGCTTTTGTGGCTCTGCGGCTGTAGTACAAATGGCTTTCTCGAGGATTGCTACAAACGTAATTCCCTATCATGGTTTCGTAATACTGCCCTTGTTAACAAAATGCAAAACCCATATTACCCTGGTGAAATCGCTCGCCTTGCTCTTCTGTATAAGCTCCTATGCTCTCACTGAAATGATCTAGATGAGCATCTAGAATATGCTTTCAGAGGGACGTACTGCATTCCACTGTGCATAGTTCCTGCTGCGAGCCTTAAGTAACTGCTAATATATTTCGGTTTTGTGATTGCCCAGAAAATCGTGAGCCAGTGCATCAAAACGGATGCTAGTTGCTTGCTCTGTCTTAACCTTTTTCTCTACTTCAGCAAATTTGATTATCCTGATTCGTTGCCCGACGAATATACCAGATTTGCACTTTGCTAGCTGTGGAAATTATAGATAAAGCTACTTGAAGGCTGTTGCTTTCCTTGCTAAAGTTCCCTCAGTGATGTTTCAGTTGACCCTTGACTTGTACACTTTAATCCAACTAGTCCCACATTTGAGCCCAGACGTAAAAGTGCATCATTGAACTTAATATGATTAAAGTCGCTAACAATATCAGTGAGGTTATTTTGATTAGGTAAGTAGCGATTTTTCTCCTCAGCTACAGTGACAAAATCTCTAGTCTGCGTCTTCAGAAGCTCGCCCGCTGTCGGACTTTGTGTTAGCTTCTGAAGAACGCTGTTTCCTCTCTGGTGAAGCATCAGTGTGGAGATGGCGACGATGGACGAAGTAATGGTTAGCACAAACACACAAACATATTATATTTATCTTGTTCACCACATGCCTATGGGACGCGCAATACCAATTCCAAACTGATAACTATCGTTATATAGGTGAGCAGTTTGCCCGTGTCGGATTACTTCCAAGCGACCATCTTAAACCTATTTTCACGTTGTACTTTCACGCGCGCATTAGCAAAGGTTTTTCGGCTGCATCACTACGGGTGCACTTTGGCAAAAGCTATCGAAATACCAGGCATGTACACATTGTTGTAGATAGATGAATGTGGGAAAACGTCTAGCGTAAGCTCTTCAGAAGACTGAGCGATTGCTTGCTTTATTACTGGCCGATAGAGGCACTAGCCATTTCGCATGTCAGTGACATATAGACGAAGAATACCGTGGTTTCACTGCGTTAAGTTGTATTTGCATAAGATTGCCTGAAAGTCTCAAAAATATGGTCTCACACCACTTATCGGTCCAAAGAATGTTAGCTGAAAATGTCACTGGGTAATTAACTTAGTGAACGGTGCACATATATTTTACCAGGCTACGCATGCAGAACATCGTGTTTCACAACGGGGACTCTATTTTCAGTGCTGTTATTTGTTGTGAGCGTTGTGTTGAATAATAATATTTCAAGGCCAAGATGCAATACGTTACTCAGTAGCGCTGGATACATATGCAGGCTGATTTGGGTTGCTCAGCACAATCTGAGAATGCCTCAAAGGCCGGGAACCAACACACGTGGATGCTGTGGAAGGCATTCGAGGGGTTTGACCTATCTAACCTCCCGCAGATGCTTAAATCCTATGTGCAGCCTCATGCAGATTACGCTACCAGCCAAGACACTAAAACAGTTTGCAGCGCACGAAACACCACTGCGGAGATCCTCTAAGCAAATCAAAGCATATCTAACATTTCAACATACATTTGGAGCCCTATGATAAATAGCGGTCAGACTTCTGCGTGGTAACCTAATAGTGGCTTGCCAGATTTTGAAGGGTTTCAACCAAGTCTGCCGCCACTTACGGCAACTTAGTCACGACACGAGCTTATTGACGACCAGTTGAGTTAGACACGCAATAATACCAGTAAGAATGTCTCCGAACGTTTTCCTCCCTTTGTGCATGCCGACCTTGAGACTCCCTTTCTAATTACATTAATTCTGCCTCCACTTTATCAGTTGTTACTAAATGTTTTCATGTTTCCCTAACCTAGGAGTGTCCGGACGTTTCGCACGAAAAGCCACATTTCTTGAGGTACAAATATGCCGGGCCATATTTAGTGAGACATTTAGATAATAATCAAAAATTAGATGTTATTAATATTTTATTGCAAATTTTCTAGGGTGCAGGGTCACTTCAGTCTCAAAGGCACTGGTTTTGATAGGCAAGATATCACATAGGTGACAATCACTTAGTCTGGTCCTCACACAGTTCTTTTTAAATTGCCTACTTAGAATGTCTTACCACACATGTGTGTCGAGCCAAATAAGCCGAGCATTTTCTTAGCAAATGTACGAGTTTCTTGGAATCCATCTTTATTCAGCTGGCGGTAAAATTCGATGAAAGGTAACTATCGTACTCATTAAGTCTTTAACTCTTAGTAGTTTGTATGTTCTTGGCTACGAAAAAAATCCGACCTTGCATTTATTATCTTATGAGAAGTTCGCGATTAAAATATTAACGGGGTCCGCATTTCACCCACGGATCGGAGTTTTGACAACCCTGCCCTAACTGACTTACATTATGAGCTACAGCCTGTGAGTCTCCACATAAGATCTAGTGTGACAAGCGTTGCACAACCTACATAATCGAGGTGGGATCGCTTACGCATACCACTGTGTGGACACTAAACTGAGTGCACCAAAAGGTATCTTTCTATCACTTTGTTTTTACACCATTTCGTGGTTCATATTCTGGACATCCTACGGAACTTGTTAAACACCTGCTAGTTTACCCTAATACTTCATTGTTCCATCATGAAAATCACATGTTTTAGCTGGGATACTATTGCAATGCTTAACTTACCTCAGAGTCGGTATGGGTGATTCCGTTTATTTAGAGAAATGATTGTGAACAATGGCAAGTGCACTCAGTCGTCGAACTTACGATTGAAACGTAAAGGTTGAAGCTGAAGGATAATTAATTTGTTTAGTCTCATCGTGTTTGCGGAAAGTACTTTTAACACACTCCTTCATATCAAATAGTCAAACCATTCAGCCAAGTGTTAATGTTTTCACGCAACCAGCTCATTAATTCCTTAGGAGCCGCCATGTGACCGTTGACGCCTCCTGCTTTTATGTGATTTATGTCTATTGTTTTGGGTCGGATTCATCCACTGTTGCGAGGCAATGGACGATATTTTCATACAAACATCAAGAAAGCAGCTATCATGATACATCCGATAGCATAAAATGGAACTTGGTATTGGAATCGTTCAACCTCTCCATTCAGTTCACATAAGTCATTCGAACGGGGGGCGAAACCAGCGGATCATTTGAACCATCTAAAGATTATGCGTAGGAAGGGCGAACAAGTGAAAAACAAGGTGCCGCTGAACTCCCCATCAAGCGGGTGAACAACACCACTATTCATCATGGTGATGAAATTGAGGTTTGCGTGACGCGTTCGCTAAGACGTAACCAATGAATTGAAGATAGACGACCGTATTGACCGATCATGGAAGTTTGATGCCTGGGGGCCACGGGAAACAATGTCTAAAGGGTTGCGAATGTGTAATTAGATGAACGTTAAGAAAAATGGTACAACCAATTGGGTACTTGCGCTACGGAAGATATTCTAAAGGCGCTCCTTTTGATTGTAGAGTAAAATATTATATTAATTAACGAATAGAACCAAAGGAATAAGTAGATGTACCCGAGAAACCCAATGGAATAAAATAGGAATTCGGAAAGACGCATCAGCAGCTTGACCGTTCCCTTACTTCACTGTCGTACAATGATGCAACTACTTCAACTTTGTATAAGATACTTTAACTAAGATGCTTTACCGCTGCAAGAATGACGTGTGAAAATTCGTGTACCTTCGAAACTGAATCATGGCCGCTAGGCTGCAGATGCAACTGCCTCGAATGTGCTCAGCTGCCGCGACGGAAGCATTTTCATCTTGCTACTTTACTGGTAATTCACTTATGCAGCCAGCTATCAAATCAGCCATGTAGTGAGTAGCCTTCAATGCGACTTTCGTTCAAGCTGTAAACCCAACGATTATTTTTTAGTAAATTGACGTTCCCTGCAACCAACGCGAAAATGCTACATCTAGGGAAACTCCAAATTAATTCCCAAACGGAAACCTATTGGTCGTTTAAATATGTCGCCTGGAGAGCTAAGAGAACGAGGAGAGGTTGAGACCGTGTCATGAAATGAGTCACAAAATAAAGCTATTTCAGAAACCCACCTCAAGCTGGTTTACGAACTGCTAAAAATGCAATGGAACTCACTTTTACACGAACGCAGTCAAGGGAATTTGGGTAGCGTAAGCTAAATTCCTACCCTCATCAACTGCCTAGGAATGCTTTATACGACGATTTCGTCCTTCCGCGTATTTGTAGTCTGCTTTCCATCTAACTTCTGTGGGCTCAGAATCCAGTGTCCTACTGTTATCTGTTCTTGCTCAAAACCGCTGCGCAACTGCAGCGACAACGGGGCACAGCAACTGACGAAATGGCCAATTTACTATATATATATTTGCAAAGGGCTACGAATGGATATAATGTCATACTAAACCATGGGATTCAAACGAAGGTACAGAATTGGTAAAAGAAAACACAACACAACAATGTCCATCATTTCGTCAGAGGGCGAGATACTACCCGGTTGCCCAAACCGAAGTAGAGTGTTGACTTAGGGGACACCATCCCGAGCCTTTGGCTGAATATCCTGTCCGCAAGGCAGCGGAGCGAATTCAGGGAATCTCGCCCATTGGAAGCCGTTGACTGATTGCTCAATTCATATGCCTTTCGTTTGTTCCTTTGTCAAACAAGGGCCGAATGCTCCGTAGAACTACAGCATAATGTTGTTGGAATACAATGCTTCCCCAAGATGAAGCAAGGGGTGGTGACATTATTTAGTGGCGAGTCACGTCCGCCACGTCCCAGTGTTGTTAAACGGATATATGTGGCTTTTTATTCGGAGAACGCTTGCCAGGCGAATACCTACCATGTCCTACTAGATATACTGCTCACTTTCTGTTTGTATGTTTGTACTGCTGCTTTGTTTCGCCTGTGAGACTGCTCAACCATGAACCCAACCAATCGAAGGAAGACAAAAATCAAAGACTCGGTGGAGAGGATATTTGCTATAGAATATTTCATCTATATTCATTGACGAACCATGCATGGTAATTGGGAAGCATGGTCATGCGAGCTTCGGCGTCTGGTCCTCAGCCAATTTGAGCGAGTTGCGTTCCATTGGTTTGCTATATTTGGCAGAATCGTTCGCCTCCGCGTTCGATTTAATTCGCTGGTTAATCAATTCTTGCCTGATTCCCAATTGCGACAGAACAGGCGACCGCGGCTTCTCGCGCGTAACACGTGGCCTACACACTCAGCTGACGCACACTTTATCCATTACGTGGAGTTGCCATCTTGTGCGTGCACAATGACTCCGCTTGTGTCTTTATGTAGTTATACATGTTACCGCAGTTCATAGGGCAGGGTAGCGTCCTAGTAGCAAAACTCACCAAGTAGCGGTGAGAAGGAATATGTAATGTTGAGGCTTCCATAAAAGATGAAACAGTCGTAAACTTTGTTTCCGAAAGGTTGACCCTTGTCTGACTGAGACAACCTGATCAACCAAGTTGAATTCACTTTATTCTCACACGAAGCTCAGTTATTTCAGAGCCACGGAGACCGCATACTAGTTGTCACTATCCTAAACCTAAAACATCGTACTACGAATTGCCACCTTAAAGGCGGGGAAATTTGCAAATAAAGCGGTGTCCGTAATTGTTGTGTCACTTTTGTTATAGACAGGAAGTGAAAAGGTCTCTGTAATAAACGGAAGTTTTTTCTTAGTAATTGAAGTGATCTCAGAATAGAAGCTACTTTTGCTTTGGGAGCAATACCCTACTTTCCTTCCGGTAGAGTTAGGTACGTATTAATTATTTGCCCCTGAACAGTCCACAT
>CALYDF020008782.1:0-11355 GCA_944474145.2 Dicrocoelium dendriticum
TTCCATTAATAATAATACGCGCTCGCATCGTCGAAAAATAAAAGAGTTATTATTTATTGTAGCCTGGGGCTGAGCGTGAACAATGATTGTTATTTCCGACTAGTGCGGCCTATTTCGGCACGATCCCCAAGTCCACACCGCATGGTATGCGGTCCATAAACGCAAGTCATTGAATATTGTGACTATTAAATTTAAACAACCCATGTCTAAGCATTAGATCAAACTTTTGTGAACGATCTGAGTTTTGTGGTTTGCTGCCATTTAATCTCAGTGAAAAATAAGTACAAGCTATACAAAAACAAACTTGTTAGGCGTTTTACTTGAAAAATGAAATTTATCGTGTGCCAAAGAATATTTGAATAACTTTTAAGTTGTAGTGTGTTAATTTGATTCGATCAAACCTGTAGAATTAAGTTCAATTTATTGGTAATAAAATATCTCAGTAGCTTTCTTTAGCAGATTATATGAATGTAATTTGGGAAGGTTTTTTAGAAAAATGAAGTAAATCCTGCAACAAATAGAAGTAGCTGTTGTAATTTTCGTGCATTCTGTGCACCAGGTTTCGGCTTTTAGAAAGAAGTTAAGTGAGATCGAGAAAGTGCGTAATGCACCCAGGACAAACGCACAAACTTGGCGATGCAGCATAACAACAATGCAAGTACAAAGTAAGCTAAATAAATGGAAAATACATTATCATCATAGCGTAAATTGTCTGATTGATTCACGGATAAATATTCGGGGTATAATACTAACAAGACATAAACGGTAAGATTCATTACGTGCTTATTTGCACTTCATTTTATGCTTCTTTATCTGCTAGAAAAAAGATCCAAGAATGATTCCCGAAGGGAACAACTTGTGTCAATAAGCAACGTCGACGATGATCCCGCACCTAATGGTTAATAAAAGTGGACCAATTTTATCAGAAAGACCATCGGTACATCGTTTCATGGAGACTGGCGTTATAACTACCTGGTAATTTATTTTATTTGGTTACACGGAGACTAGAAAGGATCACTAGGCAGTAGTGCCTCTATTACGAAGGAGCAGGTTGTAGTGAACGAAGCATCACTGTATGAGTACAGAACGACTTACAGCAATGTGATGGAAAAGGGTAACCTCGTAACATTTGTGAATGTTTCACTTACAACATGTGCGCAAGATAACTCGTAGGCTAAGTGGTATGAATCTTAGACCGAATTTGTTAGTCATGTGTCCGTTGAACGATCCAAACTAAGACTGAAGGCTAGGTCGTTCATTCACATTCAGCGACGCTTGGCGCCGCACCAAACCGCTGCAAAAATGCGCACTGACGATGCCACCTCGAGTTTTGACAAAAATTTTGCAGCCAAAATGCCAAGCTCAGCGAGCACTCAGATAACCAACTGAACAACCTGAGCTACCAACATTTGCTTCCAGCTCACATGATAAAGCATAGTTATGCGGAAAATTTATTGTTTCACTGAGGTGGAAATGTAAAACCCATCGCATCCATTCGGCAAGTAGGCAGAGCTTGAGAATCTAATTGTAATTGCGTGTAGTGAACTTACTACATTGTTACAATTTGCATGTTAGAAAATCGCTCAATGGACTTCGATAACGACGTACATCGTTTCACATATTTTGTTATCTTACCTAAAGAGGGTAATGAATTCAATCATGCCTTGAAACTCTCATCATCAACTGAGTTAATATAACGGAATTATAGAAATGGTGTCGGAATGGCGACCTGAAGTGAGTAGGTGCCAGAAACCTCTGCCAGCAACTCTTGTAGACTCAGTATGACTGTAAAGGTTTCCTCAGTAAAAACAATAGTAAGATGTTTTCTTGCAA
This sequence comes from Dicrocoelium dendriticum, assembly GCA_944474145.2. Lineage (NCBI taxonomy): Eukaryota > Metazoa > Platyhelminthes > Trematoda > Plagiorchiida > Dicrocoeliidae > Dicrocoelium > Dicrocoelium dendriticum. The sequence continues at coordinate 1,834 of CALYDF020008782.1, forward strand.
ACAGTAAGAAACTGAACAGCAGTTCACAGTTTTCGCAAAGGAATAGAATGCTTTATTCCAGCCAGATGGAAGACATGATTGCCTACACGGCAGACCAACTGACGAGTGGACCTGTTGTTGCCCTGACTAATCAGACCTTGTAAAAATTAGTATTTGCAGATTGTTATAACTAAATGAACAGGCAGTTTTTCAACCTTGTATGGTTGGACTTTGGTTGCTTCTCCGATCAAAGCGTACAAAGGGATCAAAAAATAGCTACTTACTCAACTAAAACGGCACATTAACTGCACTCTCAATTTAGTAAGACACACGGCCTTTCATTTGGTCTGTCATTCACAATAATCCAAACCTACTTTTTGCATGTTGGTTAGTTGTTCTTAATATACTTTAAAGTCACTATTTAAGTTAGTGACACGCTGATAAACATGCGCCTTGTGGTATAGATTGCTGCTGCTTGGGTTATGTAAAAGCTGAAGGAGGGCGAAGTGCTGCAGACGAGTATATTTTCAGCTAGAGGGACTGCTGTTCTTATTATGTAAAGATATCGCGTCATAATCGTTGGTTGTACGAAAGCATGAAGCAATTAGGCCAGCCGTACTCATATACTTGTCAGTTAGTACACAAGATTGTGAGCTGAAATGACAGGTTGGAAAAATATAACAGTGCGCAGTAAAATGTATATGCAAATGAACGCTACCGATAAAGGTATGTACGGTTACTCATATCTAAACGATGTGTACTGCAGTATAAGGGCGCAAAATTAAGTGCAGGGGGCATGTCTGCTATCAGACTCATTCTATTGCTAAGATAGGGCATAAATATAATCACTCAGGCGTGTACTCTCATACATTGTCAGTGAGCTTACTAAAGTTTTAGAACTCTGCAACAGAGATGAATATCAATAATCAAGTTAAAGGACTTCAATGTAACCTTTCACCCGCGTGTATCTATGTGTGACTGCAGTGACAATAGTAGACATCCAACCAGGCTTTCTTAGAAAAACTGGCAAAACAGAGTGTAACCGTAGTTGGATAAAAGAGATTGAGATCCTGGTAGACCTTCTACATTGGATATTTGTGGATATGAAGCATTAAGTATTACCTGTTAAGGGGAAGACATAACAGTTACACAATTAGTGAGAAAGAGAACTCAGCTTAATTCCTTGGTTAACCTCCAAAGTACATTGTTCCTTCTGAATGGTTTATGATTGATAAAGTTCACATTCTAGCTACTAGAGTTAAAGTGTTAACTTGGCTGTTCACAGGTTATCACTGCTTTTAAAGCATTATTTACATACTACTGTTGTTAATCCTTTAAATCACGTTGTTATTTGGGAATAGTGTAAATACCTGGACGGTAAATTTCCGCCAATTGGTGAGACCTTCGCAAGTCATGTGCTCTGGCGCGTTATCTATCAGATGCATCGTAAATGTGCTCTACTCTGTCGCTGATGTTTGCGTCTCCCGCTTCACCTTCGCAGTCATTCTACACTTATTCGAATCTGATTCACTTCCCGTCTACATTGTGCACATCTTTACTGAATTACTTATCATTGAAAGTCAATTGTGTTACCTAAGTATTTTTAGTACGCTTCGTGCTGGTATCCAGATGTGCCACCCAGTTGTATTTCAACAATTTGCACTGCTGCTAAAATGCTATAATTAATGTGTTCCTAGAAATACTCGCAAAGGACATTTATAAGTGAGCCATAATACTCTCCAAATGAGTGGGCATAAGAACCCAGTTTACTTTCATCTGTTAACCTAGTATGTGATGCAATTTCAGCGGTCTAAATGGCAAATGTTTCACAATGGACAATGTTTGCTGTCTAACTACTTACATTTGAAGTTTATTTCGGCTTCTCACACACCAATTCTACTTTTATAGCTGTTGTTACATACCACTGGGGTGGATCATTGTAATCAACTCACTTCAAGAGTTTATATTGAAACAGATTAACGTTATATTCTTAACAATGTGGGAAAAATCTGCAGTCATAATCAAAGTTAAACTACACAGATGATCCGTGAATGTAGAAAAGTTACATGTTTACCGGTTACATTGAAACAATGCTAGTTTAATAAACACCTGTATGATGGAATGTATGTATGAGGCCGAAAGTTATCACGCCTGAATTATTGAAACACGGCGGACCCGCGTTGATGTATGCGTTGCACCACTTAGTGAAAAGCGTAAGGATTGGGGAGGTGGTGCTTCCTGAGCTGAAGGATACCTTTGTGCTACCACTGTACAAAGGCAAAGGGAGCAAGCAATGTTGTACGAATTATCGTGGCACTAACTTGCTGAGTTTTGTGGGAAAGGTAGTTGTCCGAAACTTGCTCAACCACCTCATCAGTCAGGTTGTTGAACTGAACTTGGTAGAAGAGCAGTGTGGAACACCATACGTATGGTGTTTGAGGCTTATCAGTCGTAGGAGGCGTGCAGAAATCGACACCAGCCTTTGTACTCGTGATGCTTTGATTTCATCAAAGTATTTGATACGGGGAACCAGGAGACATTTGGGCTGTTGTTAGGTAAGTTTGATTGTCCAAATATTTTTGTAAGTTTAATTGTATGTCTGCACAGTGGTAGGCGGGCAAGGATGCAACTGAGTGGACAGACCAAGTTTGGCTTTGCTGTTGTCGGGTGTGTAGTGAGGCTATGTCTTAGCTCCTGCCATGTTCAATATTTATCTCCACGAGCTTGTGTGTTTGATGCGGCCTATGGTTACTGGCTTCGTGTAGAGCACCGCATTGATGGTGTGTTGCTGAGCATCCGTCGTTTCAATGCGAGAACCCTAGTCTGTGAGACAACTACCCGCACGTTGCATATTGCTATTCCCTGACAATTGTGCCTTGTTTGCACACAACGCGGATGAGTTGCAGCACATAACTAATGATCTGCTTGCCGCATTCAGCCTTCGGTGTTGGTGCAATCTGAAATGGCGTCGCACATCCGCATTGGTGCAGAAGTATTGAAAACCACTTCCCGCTTCTGATACCTTGGGAGTGTGGTTTAGACTGACCAGCAAATACACAGTGAGCAACGTATCCAGGTATCAAAGGCAGCAGCGGCATTTTGTACGTTTACATACCGAGTATGATATAAACACCCGCGTACCGTTGGCACGAAGCTGATGGTGTACAAAGCCATGTTGTTGTCCGTTCTTCTATACGACTGCAAAACCTAGATGTGAGATGTGAAATGTGATGTGAGATGGGAAACATCTTGAGCAGTTCCTTGAAACGCGGTCTGTAACAGATTCTGTGTACCGCTGCGTGCCATGGAGTTGTAGCCACGGAGGTGCTGCGTCGAATTGGAAGGTATGCAGTGTCATGCACATGCTCGCTGAGACACTTAAGGTAGGCATGACGTATGGATTAGACGCGGATACCATAGCAGCTCGCAGATGGTCAGCTGCGTGCTGGGAAGCGGCATGCGGCGAAAACAAAGCTTCTCTAATATAGGTGAACAAATTAATCCTGTTCCCTTCTAATGTCAATTTCAAATGTTGAGAATATAAAGTAGTTAATCGACGTGCATAGTTTGACCTGATCATGAAAGCCATTGCCACGGTGTATATGAAGCAGCAATGTATGCGAAGAAGAAGTGGAAAGTGCGGAAGCGACAGGCTACGAGGTGGTGTATTCTATCGAAATAAAATGGATGGTGTTATAGCACAAGCACTCGCAAGTACATGAGTCAGGCAAGCCTCATTAAACACAAGCGAGACCACTCAGGACCAACATTGAAAAGCCGAAAGGTCCTGATGAAATGTGAGCAGAACAGGTGAAGTGTTAGTAGCTACACTGCATTCCATTTAATAACGGTGTACTTGCTTGCTAACTTTTGTCAGGTGGCGTGTTTCCTGTCTTGATTTTATTGCTTATTTTTTCAGCTCATTTTAACTTCTACGACGAAGGGTCCTTTTGAGAAAGTAAGCAGAACCGGTGCAGCGTTGGTAGGTACGCTGCATTGGATTTACTAATCGCGTGCTTGTGTGCTGAGTTTCGTTATTTCAGGTAATTAGTTCATTGTATTTTTTAACGCTCACTTTGTTAGGTTATTTAACTCTCTGTAGGCATACGCTGCTTGTTACTAACACACATGACTTTAGCAGCTTGTGATTCAACCTGTTAACTGTTTCGCATTTATAGCATATACATATACATTTCTTAAGCCTGTTGAACTTACAGCGCATTTGTTGATAACCGATCTATTCCGTATGCACATTTTTGCGAAGTGTTCATTCGCTACATCATTATGCTTCATTCGATAACTGGTATTTGATATTGTCAGTTCAAGTGCTCGGCTGCGCTTGATGGGCATGTTGACAAGACGGCTACTTTTAACACCCTCCACCTGGATTAATTGCTCCCGGAGACAGTTTTTTGCTGGTAGGACGGGTTGCACGGCCACTCTGGCTTCGCTGGGCTTGAAGCTTTGTTCCATGTACTCATTGTGGAGGGGACTATGGTCCAGCCACCGCCTTGTGTGCAGTTGATTCCCAACTACAACTTGCTTGTGTTCGCTTGTGAAGGAGTGGGGGCGGGCTCCTTTGATGAAATGTGGCTGCCATTTACATGCCCCCGGTCTTACTCTTTCACTTTTATACTAGATTTGCAGCGTGTGGATGGAGCTGTGGTTGCTGAAGCGCAAACTACCCTTAGTCTTACTGTTGCTGCAGGCATCTTGTGGCTGTACTACGGAATCCACAGTAGCAGGCGGATCCGGAACCGAAGGCCACTTACTATGTGTGCAGCATTGTTGCTTGGATTTGTAGATGTGCTACTGCTTGCATGATCGTGTACGGTCTAACAGTCAATGTGAGAAGGGCTCAAAGGAAATCTTCATTTTGTATGATGCAAGCCTGTGGATTGAGTAAAATCATTTAGACAGGCAAAGAGCAAAGAGTTGCTTGAGTGACGAGTAATTCCTCTACTTTGCAATGCAGTTAAATGCCTCTTAAAACTTTTTGGTGGAACACAAGTCTAAATGAAAATCGCCATTTCACAGAACCGATGACTAGCATGCTTGAAAGTGCGTATCACTGGAATCAGTAAGGAAAATGTTCCTATAGCTCGTCATTTGGCGTGCTTAGTTATAGGAATATTGCATCACAGATGGTAACTGAAAACTAACATAAGGAGGTTCGAATCTAGTTGACACGTGTGTTAAACATTTATAGCAGTCAACGTCCCGCTTGTTTATCCGTGACAGAAATAACAACAGCTTCACTTTTGGATCATTGTCATTTTCTTCAATTTCCCGTGCAAAGCAATCGAAAGGTACATGAACGATTCCAAATCCTCATCCATTCCGAAGATTTCTCAAGCAAAAAGAATGGAAAGTAATGACACTTGGTATTGCGGAATTTTTTTATTCAGGCTGTTGATCGGAGCAACTTTACTTTACCGAGCCACACTTCTTCGAGTATATAAGTTATATGAAACTGATTATGTAATCCAGCGATAATGGAATCGAGTGTACAATGCAGGCCAATGTGTCTAATGCTAAGGTGGGTAAATATGTGTGAATCATTTGTGTGTTTTTTCTGACCATCAACGTAGATGTTTTTCTCGAAATCCCTTAAGGTTGCCAAAGTACAAAATATAAGATGTTTTTGTTTGATCCTACATTTCTATTGATATGCTACTGGCGCTTCTCCTGCAGTAAGCCAATTTGTGTTGATGATTGAAGACTGTATATAAAGCACTTACCACTTTTCCAAGAATTCAACACATTCCTTGAAGGAAACAAGAGTTTAGCTGCTTTCTTACCTGTACAAAAACTGGCAGTAGACGGGGAGCAATCACACTGCAGAAAACTCAGACCTAGCAACGAATGGGTCAGTGACTTGATTACGGTAGCAAGCAAAAAATTCATTGTGCAATTCGCAAACATCTACGTCACATGGTAATATTAACCCAACCACACACGTAGGTTTATTCAAAATCGAATGGTGAATTTTGTATACTGTAGGTCATATCATTTCGCTAGCAGTGTACCTGGTCACTAGATATCACAGGTTTTGTTCCGGAGAACCTTTAAAATACGGAGGAAAAGCATCAAACATTTCAACTGACATTTCCTTCAATACCATACCGTTGGTTGCAAAAAATCCCCTTTCACTATACTGTTCCTTCATTTAAGCTTCAGGTTAAAGATACACTTATTTAGTCAAATGGTAAAATTTTGCAGCACACACATATGTCCATTAATTACGGTTGACCTTTAAAACTTCGCACTGCACTGTCCTATTAGCATTTGTTTTAACGCAGAGCAGGAAAATGCACTCCAATTATTTACACTCGGTTTCTAGATCACCTACAATCGAAAGCTAAAGATAGATAACACAAAGCTTGAAGAATAACAGCCGTTAGTCTAAAGGATTTCTTATTTCAAAAAAAATTTCAGAAAAAATTTCAGAAATCAGTCATATCGAATTATAAATATCACACCGTGCGCTAGCATACACACATTGGTTATTAAAACTGGGAATAAGCAAGCCATACAAAATAACGAAAGTTAACTTGATCATGAGTAAACGTATTATCATAAAATTTATATAAACATGCACTCGGCTTCATTTTCCGCTATGTGATCAAAGCGTACACATAGAAACCTTGAACTCCATACAAAATATAAACACACATATCCTATTATTTTATGATAAAATTTCATGCAAACATTCTATTTCAAAATGCGTGGTAGGGTATTTAATTTGCTAACATTCAAACTTTGTTGCCCAGTAATTTATTCCGCTAGGATGAAACATGTGCTACGGGCCACAGGAATAAAAGTTGAGTAGTGCTATCAGGACACTTTTCGTGTAATATTATGAACAAATGTCTTACCATAACCAAACAATTCGCTTTGATTTTAAATTTGAGGGCTGAAATCTAAGCACTGAATTCTGTGAACAAACATGGCATACCGTCTTTCAATTGTCACTAAAACCATATATCGTTCGGAGTCATGAGAAGAATGCACCCTTTCGAGCATAAACAGGATTCATCTTGACCGCAGGTACATATAAATATGAGTTGCAATAATTACTAATGCTAATAATAAATATCTTTCACATTAAGCGAAAAGCTGCTTATATGTGTGACACAGATATTCTACAAAGATTTTCTACTCACAAGAAACAAGCTCTTGCGTAGGTAATATGAAGTGGTGGCGAATACAGTTAGTAGTAAATTCCTAGACATTGCTATACGCGGATCAAATAAATGTTCTAATCAGTATGTACATTGCGTTCGTGGGCAACAGGTTATTTTAACCAAGCATGCCTGATCAATTATTGCGCCATATTTTGGGGGCGGAGCTCATCGATGGGGTAGCTCAGCAACTTAATAGGTTTCCAAAAATAATAAATCAAGATACATTCACATGTTTGAGTGAACTAATACGGCTTTTTGGAACCTTTACTGCTGGAAAAACTTTCACGCAACACACCCTTGCAAAAACTTTTACCCGCAAAGCTATGCTCATCATGCCTTGTGAGGTAATGGATTTTAAATCTGATAGGCTCTCTATATTGTGCCTTATAATTATGACAGATTTTGCATTTAAAATGTGGACATTAGTCCATAGCATGCATCGTCATTTACTCAGGTATTACTTTTCGCCAAGTGTGCAATGGCAATGCACCTTGCATACGTATTAATAATGGCTTCTGACTCTTCAATCCTTTACTTCAGGTGATCGACGCACTAGTGGTCACCAATGAAGACAAAAAGAATCAAAAGACATGGAGGCAAGGTGTAGTGTATTAATGACAATTACTAACTAAATAGCTAGGCTCGCATAACCCGCCTTTTGATCAAATTGTGCAGCAGAAATGTCAAAAACAAATGTCTGCTTATATTATAGTCATATATGATAGGTATGAAAGGAATTTTCAGATTCATCCATCATTTGTGTGTAATCAAAAGATATAGAAATTATTATCGTCCGGTAATGAGACGCGCAATCTGTTCATGAGCTGTCACTTACGAAAAAGAAGTACTACTCAACATTAGCTGCAGATTATAAATAAGAGAATTCTAAGTAGAAACATGAATAGAAGTTCCAGTCCTAACCATGCGCGAAACTGACCATGTGCTGAATGCAATCAAATTTCCACTAGCATCGACAATAACCGTTTCTCCTATGTAATAACCGTTTCTGTTCAAGCTTATCATAAAGAAATTGGTTTCTAGTTGCTTCTTTAAGGATTCAATCTGTTGTAACGCTGCCCTTTTTCCTCCGTGACACCTCGTCCAAATTGAAACTGCTTCCCCACCATGCGTACTTGCGTCAGTTCAGCTTTACTTGTTTCGACATCAATCAGTTGTCCTGGTGGTTTTCTTCTCCTTCTGGCCGCTCTTCGATATTTGTTGTCTGCGGGCCCTTGTGTTTTTCCGTAATTGACTCCAACATTTCTGCGCATCACCCTTCCTCTTGACCACCACCTCGGTCCTCGGAACTCTCGTGCGTACCCGCTGTCACCAATTCTGAAATGACGCACCGTGTCTGTCCGAATTTTCCCCGTATGACAACTGCAATGCTTTGCTTTCCTGATTAGCACAACGCGTTTTGCTCTGGATACTGGTGTATTGGCTGATTTGAAGTTCAGGACAGCACTGGTGATTCTGCAGCATTCTGGACCACGTTGGAGCATTGCTTCCTGGCGTATATTTATCCGTGTAATCGGATTGCCATTTTTTCCTATCGTCACATCCTTAAGTCTGACGGGCACATCTGATTCTGAAGTGGCAGTGTGGCAAAACTGTTGTTCTTCCATAGCTTCCGAATTTGCGACCACGTTTGCAGCAGGATTTAATTTAAGCAACCACTGACATTCTGAAACAAGTTCTTGCGATGTCAACTTCACTTCCAGCTCCCATTCTACTTGAATGCTTAATTTTTTTGATAGCACTGCCATCAGCCGACTCTGTGACTTTTCGAACATCGTCTGCTGCTCCTGCAAAAGTGCCTGCAATTGTTCAAAGCTGACTGCCACTTTGGGTTCGATTGAACTCTCGTCGCCACTGTTGTAACGCTGCCCTTTTTCCTTCGTGACACAATCATGTGAGGTAGCATGGTTCTAGGAAGCGAATTTGGCGTCGCTTACTTATCAATCCGTAGTTTGTTTGCAAATACATCCAGAAGAAATCTAAGTAAACAATTAGGAAAAAGATTATTTTGAATAGTAAACCTAAACTGTGGTTGCGGCAGGTTGAACTCGAATCAGGGAATTTAATATTTACTTTAGGGCGCTTGGCTCTACCTCACAAACGTGGTTCGTTTTATGTCTTCGTTGAAATTTTCTCACTTTATTTACCGTGATTTTACTATTTACAAGCGTACGGAAAACCACCTTTTGTTAGCAACTTTGCAAATCGAGAAATTTGAACACATCACATATTATGATTCGCCAACTCTGCAACTAAAATGGTTACTTACATATGGTATACACAAAACCACTCTATAAATGCGGTATGTATATTACAGCTTAATAATATGTAGTCTATT
>CALYDF020008783.1:0-11345 GCA_944474145.2 Dicrocoelium dendriticum
TGCAGCGGCGTACCTGCGTGGAAGGCGGAAGCAGTTGCGGATGCGGACGGCTACGGTTACATCCTGTACCGTCGCGCACATTGTCAACGTTCGGGATCACGTGACAAGCGGTGAGTTAATAGTTATGCAACACGTGAAATAAAGGAAGTATGTACAAATCGTACAAATGCAAGGCGCGGTTCTCGGTGGTTGTGAAGGACGGTAACTTTGTCGTGGGAAGTTACTTCATGATCCTTAGTCATTATTTTCACTTGGGTAACCCGTGGTTGTGTGAACGCAACCGTCGGCTGTCACTACGGCAGGAGAACGAAGTGTTCTGTTTGATGGACAGTTTTCACAGCACGCCGGATTTGAGGCGCTTCAACTATCAGGAGTGCGGCAAACGTTTAACCCGCATGCGCCTAAGTAATCTGCGTATTCGTCCTCGAAATAGAACGTCAAGTGAAATGTCTGAGGTGGCAACGATGTTGGTAGGTCAAGGTGTTTGCTGATTGGTGTCTGAGGGTAGCCAGCTTCGTTATCTATTCTTCTCTCCATCTGTAGTCCGTGGCATGGTTAAGCGTTATGGGCAAGTTTTATTGTGCGATGCGACATATCAGTTAAATTATGGTGGGTACATATTCTGGCATTGCATGTTCGTGGACGTCACAGGTCTAGGGATTTCTTTCTTCTACGCCCTATTACCGGATGAGAAGTCCTATTGCTATGGGCAAGCAGTGAAGGCTATGCGGGAGATGGTGCCTAGCAGCATACGTTGCCGCACGGTGGTGATGGACAAATGTGCGGTTCAGTTGCGGGCGTTTCGATGTTTCTATCCCAACGCGAAGGTTGTGTTTTGACGGTACCATGTTAAATTGGACATGGCTAGACGTTGCGGTCGCATACGTGGTATATCAGAGGCCCACGGAATCCAGTTAGGCGCGTGGCTTCATAACCTGATATATACTCGTGATGCGTTGGTATTTAAAGGATTATTAAACGCGGTGCGACCTCTCAGGCCGGAATGCTACCGGTATTTGTGCGCAATGTGGCTCTAACGCGCAGACTCTTGGGCGGCTCACAGACAAAGGCATGCTGTGCTTTTTGGATGCCATACGACAAACAGGGTAGAGAATGAGAACAAGCATCTTACGGAGTATTTGTCGAAGAGGTCATCCTTGCTCACTGTTCACCGGCGTCGTTGATAGGGTAAGCAGTATCGTGCACGAAAGAAACGGCATAATAGCTAGGCGGTGCAGGAGCCTAGTTTCTGTTCCATTGGAGGTGGCCTCAGTGGCTTCGGTTTTCGCACACCTAAGCGATTTCGCAGGGAATGTCTTCATAGCCCATTTTCATGCATCCACCGTTCTGGGTTGTCGGTCTGATGGGCCTAATTGGTTAGTTACCTTCCTCGTTCTAAGGTGCGTTGGGTAAATATAACACGCGGCAGTGAATGTGATTGCGAGTTCAGTAGGCAGTGGCGGCTCTCATGTGCCAACATTTGTTTATGTTGCGGCGCTTCACGTACATTCCGCGGAGGACATATTGCATGGATGTCGGTGGATTGCACCCCGGCAACCTCCCGCAGGCATCTCGGACTGTGCTCCGGGGGATGGTGGTGTCCTGTTTCTAGATCGTCCGATAGCGGTTAGCAATGCGGTTGTCAGCCGTACCATATAATTTCGCAAAACACTGGACGTTTTGCAGACAACGGCACGCAATTGTGCAGCTACGGACCGGAGCACTTTTTCGCGGCTTTGAACTTCCTGAAAATGGTAGCGTTGCTGATGTCCAAGGAGGCCAGATTCCAGTTGTATGGTTGATCATCTAAGTGCCCTGTGCCCCTTTTACTGGACACCGGATTTTATGTGGTTTTACGAGGCGTAGAACGTCGCATGACGGCACAGCGGTCGCGGTAGGGACGACGTCGGGAGGAGACGTGCCGCACCCCGTGAATGCAACAGAGGAGCATGACGTCGGTCCTGTAATTTTAACGGCAACACGGGTTCCATCCACAACGGTGGCAGGGTCCAGGAAGCGTAACTCGCCGCTTAAGTGCCTCGTGATGGAGGTGAATCCCAGTAAGAGTGCGCTGAGGGGCAAAGACTTCCGGAAGCTTCATACAACGACATCCTCCTCCCACAGAGTTCCCGTTAAACGGAAACAGGCTACTCAGGGATTGAGTTCAGAAGACCTCTGCGAGGTATGTCAGCAGGAGGAGGATGTGCAAGGTCGCGGGGACGCGGTGCAGTTGGTTATGGGCGATGCGTGCTCCCAATGTTACCATGCGTCCTGTGTGTGCCATGCAGGGGACAAAGAATTCCTTTGCTACTTTTGCTCGTCGTAGTGTCTGTGCAACCTACGTAATTGGCGTTGCATGGCACGCGCTGCGGGTATGCCTAATTTGTGCGCAATTCCATTACGCCTTTTTGTTAGTGCGGACAGGATTGAATTTTACGGTAGACGGGAATACGTATGAATGAGAAGCGATCAACGTGCCGTGAGAGCCGCTGCTTCGCTTCCCCATTATGCGCCGGTAGGTCTCCCACTTCCCCTATTGAACCTTGCTTCAGTTCACTAGCATTGAGTTGTCATTTCCACAGCGAAACTCCATGCCACTTAAGGTGTTCCAATGTACATCGGATGGCGTGTGATGATTGCATGATACCTATCGCTAGATAACGTTGCTTATCCGCCTTGACGGTGCTTCCAGCAGTACGGCGACGTTCCTCCAGGATTGCCGTGATACTGCACCAATCCAGTGAGCCTCCTCTCAGGTGATGCCCCTCCATGCCATGTCTCCTTGCCACATAGTCGCAAGTGTCCGTTTTCTATTTGAAACATTGCTACCCTTTCAGAGCTTCTGTTAGGTGCGGCACACATAAGCTTCCGACGTAACACCGCCACTCAGCCGCCTCCCAGGTATGGCCTACGCCACCCTATGCACGCCGCATACGTAGTCGCAGGTGCGGTTAGTTTTCCATGATGTGTTCCGTTTCAGATTCGCATGGATGTGCGCGGAACACCGCCTTGCGACGTAGCACTGGCACTGAGCCACCCCGACGTATCGCCTCCGTCGTGCGAATCTTCATTCATACGTAGTCACAGGTAAGGATTGGTATCCATGATGAATTTTGTTCAACAGGGAGAGTGAAATGCGCCGCCCACTGCCTCTCAACTAACCACCGCCACTGAGCCGCCTCTCACGCATCGCCCGTATCGCCTCCGCCATGTGAAGCTGCATTCATACTTAGTCACAGGTAACCATCATTTTGCATGATCAATTTGGTTTAACTGGGAAAGTGAAAAGCGCCCCGCACTGACTTCCAACGTAACACTGCCACTAAGCCACCTCCCATGTATCGTCTCCGCCGTTTCATGCGTCATGGAAACCTATCCACAGGTGACAGCCTCCGTCCTGCCGATGTATGTCATTGCATGACGTACATCGCGAGGTTCGCCTTGAGAGTCGGTGAGCACTGCTGCGCTAAACGCCTTGCCTTCCGCATAAATGGTACGTACAGCCACCTCCAAGCGTCGCGGCACTGTTACCCACGTTTACCATTGCCAAGTAAGTTACTACCACATACTCCGAATACACAGCGCAGGTTACCTCATTGATGAAGTGCATCCTGTCGCCGCATCCTTGGGATAGTAAGTCGCCGTAGCACGTCCATTTCGTATCGCCATTTGCTCCGTAACATTGGAGTCTTCGTGAATGACCCAACGGCCCTTCTCAGGGACACCCCCTGCCCCATGGCGTCGCTGTTCCCCTACATAGGTTGCAGTAGGGGGAGCATAGGTGCAGTGGTTGTGTCCGTGATCGTCGGAAATGTACACCCTATGCCCGTCAAATACCATACCATATCCCAGTCAGATTAAGCTTTACGGTTAGCTACTTACTGTAACCAGATGGGAACTTCATGTTGCACGCTAACTGGTTACCTCTTCCGATGAACTGAGTTGTGTCAGGCGACTGTGACCTGCACGCACCGTCGTGCGGCTCTTCCGTTAGCCAAAAGCTGCCGGCCTATAATATGTCGAATGCGTAGTTGACATGGTATTAATGCGATCCCTACACTGTATTAACGCAATCACTACCGCACTTTTAATTATTTCGCTCACAGACGTTCAACGTCAGAATTGTGGAACCCAGTTTCAGTGTCCCAGATTGACAACGCCGTGTAACCAATGTCCTAACGTATGCGCTGTTGGCAGTCAGGATCAAAAATTTGCAATCACACTTCGTGTGATGGCCACTGCGAGTATCCCCGTGAGGACGTCAAAGGTGCCCCGCTTTCTCTGTTGCGGTTTCGTACACCCTTTTTATGCGCCATTATAATGAACAGCTTCACCGTGTTTCTATCATGCGGTGACGCTTGCGGTGGACCATTTGCGGGGTGAACCATTCCCATATGGGTGGCTGCGGTACCCAACCGACGCACAAAACGTTTTCGTGTACAAGTTTCCTTCCAATGACCCCATTTACCTACAGCAGCAGGCGATTTAACGGTGCCCTCCACCAACCCCGCACCGTCAGTTACCTTGCGCCGAAAAGCTATATCACTACTAACCACCATAATGGCTTCCGCGTCTCTCCATTTTAGGTACTTTTGGAAGTATCCACAAACCTTTCCTCAGTATTCCCGCTTTCTGTGTAACGAGACTTTAAGCAGCTCACCCGCGACATTGGGTATATTTGTGAATGGTTTAAACGTCATACGCCACAGTTGCATTAACTTTTCGTGCTGTGTTTATTAATGCATTTCATTTTCCCCAGTATAAAGAATAACGCCACCGTGTATCTTGCACTCAATGAGACTTGAGTTACACGCATGCCAGAGTACCATTCCCACTTACCGGAGTGGAGGCATCCACGTCAATGACAGGGGTCGCAATGGCACAGGTTAGTAAACTCTTGTGCACGTCACACTCCTATTTACCTCGTGCATTCCTCCCTCCATAGAGTATTCCGCTCTACCACTGGTATACACCGATAGGGATAAGGTTTAATAAAGGGATTCATTTCTGCGTACATGTATATGTATTGTACGTCACGTTTCGCGGTACACGTTTTGGTAACGGTTACAGCTACCATTTCAATAGCCGCATCGTTGCAATAGCCATGACGTCATTCATAACAGCCGTAAGCTATTGCTACTACTATGTCGTTAAACAGCATGCCCACCTTACATGCACATGTACCCTTTCTAGGTGCCCCATATTATTGCGTTCAAGGGTCTTTACAAATTCACGCTATCGGCGTCCGCTAACAATTTCTCAGTGTACTCGCTTAGCGGGTTAAGAGCCATTAACCAGCTCACCGGCGAGGTCCGTAATACTTGTGAATGGTTTATACGTGATATGTCACCATTCTGTAAACCTATCGCGGTGCGATTTAACACGCCATCGCATTTGGCCCTTACGAAGAAATAGGTCATGGTACATGTATGATGCAGTGACAACTGCGCAACACCCTCTACGGAGTACCACTCCCAGTTACCGCAGTCGGGAAATTCACGTCAACCATACCGCTTCCAATACTGCAGGTTTGTTATCTATTGCGAACATAGCATTCCTATTTGTCGCGTGGATTTGTTTCACGGTGCACTGTTCCTCTTTACTACCGTAAAAAATTGCAGGCAGTAGCTTACTTCCACCAACTCATTTCAGCGTACTTATCTCTCAGTATAGTACGTCTGATCCCGTGCATAAAGGGTGTTTCACGTACCCATCAGCAACGTCCATTTGATGCATCAATCATACCTATCCACGGTTAATTGTTTTTCCATGATAACGTATCTTTCGACAGCCACAGTTAGATGCACCACCCATTGCCTTCCGGCGCAACCATGCCAATGCGCCTCTTCCCATATATTGCCTCAGCCATGTGATGCATTACGGATACCTATCCGCAGTTAACATTGCTTTCCTATGATAAGTTCTCTTTCCAACCCGCAGTGATTTGCGTCCCCAATGGGCTTCCGACGTAACGATGCCAATGAGCCTCTTCCCACATAAGGTTTCCGCCATGTGATGTATCCTTCATACCTATTCACAGGCAGCATAGCCTTTCTATGCTCATCTATGTTTCACAGCCACATTGATATGCGCTGCTCATTGCCTTCCCTCCAACCACCCCATATACTTGCATCCACCACCAGTTAGCCGTACCTTCCAGCAACCCGACAACGTAAGTTACCCTACGCCGTAATGGTAACTCACTACTAAGCGCCCTGATTGATGCCGCGTCTCTGCATTGCTGCTACCTTGTGAAGTATTCGCAAACCATTTCTAGGTGTTCTCGTTTTGTGGGTAACGAGCCTTCAAAAAGCTCACCCGCGAGGTCGGCCATATTTGTGAATGGTTTAAACACCATATGCAACCGGTGCATCAACTTTTCATGGTGCGGTATAAAATACCAGTTCATATTCCCCCTACGAAGAATAACGTCAACGCGTACCTTTGACGCAGTGAGGCTTGCGATACACGCCTACCGGAGGATCATTTCCATTTGCCAGAGTAGAGGCATCAACGTCAATGAAAGGCGGTTATTAAGCTATTGTGCACGTCGCACTGGTGCTTGCCGCGAGCATTTTTCTCCCATAGAGTATTCCGCTTTACCACTGGTATACACAGACAAGCATAAGGTCCACTCCAGTGACTCATTGCAGCGTATATATCTAAGTATTGTACGTCACATTTCCCGGTACATGTTTGGTTAACCGTAACATCTACCATCACGCTGTGCGTATCGTTGCAACAGCCATGACGACCTACATGTCATTTGTAATCCACCGCTACCACTATGGCGTTAACAAGCATGCCGACGGTACACGCACATGTACCCTTCCTAAGTGCTCCTTACTACTGCGTTCAGGGGTCTTCACAAGTTTGCTCAGTCGGCGTGCATGCCCCTTTTCCATGCCTTGCCATAGCTGTCAGCGAACTTTGTATTTGTACACAAACATCTGTTTCTTGCTTGTGGGTAAGGGTTGCACGGGCGTCATATCCGTGTAAATCTCTACGACATCCACCTGCCTCTTTACGAATAGTGATTTCACGGGTGCCAGTCAGTCTATGAAGGATGACAGAGGCAAGCAGTTTAAAGGCGATGTCAATAAGGCTAATTCCTCTATAGCTAGGGCATTATTATCTGAGTCGCCTTTGCAACTTCCTTCTGGGACGGAGCGGCTGCAATTTGGTAGGGCAGTTTTCCGCTCCAACGGTTTGAAAACTAACTCGTGCAAACCATCCACAACAGCAGGTCCCGGAATTTGAATACAGCTGCAGAAAGATCAGTACGTCAAGCGGCCTCATTTAAGTTACGCAGTGCCATTTCACTTTGCACTTCTGAGCGAGAGTATGGATCCCAAGGGACAGTCAACGAAGCAGGGCCATCAGCGGCCGGCGAAAAATGTAAGCATTCCGACCGATGCACTTGCCTTTTAAAGTGATCACCCAAACGCTCTCATCGGTTGGATAAGAAGTATATCGGCTGTAAAACACTTGTAACGTATAGCTTTACTAAAACCAGGTCTCCCAGTTACCGTATGTCGTCCTCAGGGTTGATCAGTAACCGCACGCGCAATATCCAAAGGCTGTTGTTGAGTGCTGCGATGCATTCTCTGCATACCCATGCTGCAACATGTTAGCATTGGCGTTTTCGCATTATATTACCCAAGGTCCCTCTTCCACACTTGCTCACTTCCGTACTGCACCATGGCACTAAGTCTCTCTCACGTACAGCAGCGGCCGTGTGATGCATCATCGATGTATATCTGTAGGTAAAATGGGTTTTCTATGATAACTTCCCTTCTGAGCCACGGCCCACTTTAACTGCATCCGCAAGCGGTTAACCGTACGTTCCAGCAACCCCGCACCGTCAGTTATCCTACGCCAAAAAGGTAAGTCACTACTAACCACTTTAATTAGTGCCGGGTCTCTCCATTTCAGGTACTTTTGAAGTATTCACAAACCATTTCTCAGTGTTCTCGCGTTGTGGGTAGCGGGCCTTCAAGCAGCTCAACCGCGAGGTCGGGAATATTTTTGATTGGTTCAAACATCATATGTCACCTGAGCATCAACTACTCGTGCTGCATATATAAAGCTATTTTATTTTCCCTCTATGAAGAATAACGTCAACGCGCATGACACGCAATAAGGCTTGCTGCACAGGCTTGCCAGAGTACTATTCCCAATTACCAGAGTTGAGGCACCAACGTCAATGAAACGGTTTGCAATATCGCAGGTTAGTAACCTCTTGTACACGTCACACTCCTACTTGCCGCGTGCATTTTTCCCACCATAGAGTATTTCGCTTTACCACTGGTATACACCGACAGGCATAAGGTTTACTTCAGAGATTCATTTCAGGGTACATATCTAAGTATTGTACGTCAAGTTTCCCGTACATGTTTGGTTAACAGTAACCGCAACCATCTCAATGTGTCGTCGCAGTATCTATGACGGCGTACACGTCAGCCGTAAGCCATTGCGACGACTGTGAACGTAACCGGCATGCCCACCTGATATCCACGTGTACCCTTCCTAAGTGCCCCTTATTGCTGCGTTCAAGGGTCTTAACAAGTTAACTCCATCGGCGTGCACATCTCGTGTTCCCTCTGCACGCCACTTCTCTATGCCTTGCTATTCATCGCACGCTTGCCTACTTGTTAGTGAACTTTGTATTTTGTACACAGATATATGGTTCTTGCTTGAAGGAAAAGGTTGCACCGGCGTGGTGTCCGTGTCACCCTCCAACATTGCTTCCGTGCCCTACGCCTGGAGCGCAGCACTGCTCAGCATGCGCATACCGTGCGCTTCGATCCACGTAATACAAAGCGCTCTGGTTCTCATTTGAAGCAGTGCGGGCCGGCTCCATTGATGGGACCTACACCTCTCCACATGCATCCAGGGCTGATTCATTTGGGTTTGCGCTGCGTACCCGGTGTGTCGTTGTACCTGCTGATGGTGATGCTTTGAAGGTAAGCTGCAAGTGACCTTAATTTGGTAAAGCTGATTAAGTGCAAAAGGAGTAAGTGCGATGACAAAAGCATCACTATGTGCATAGTTGATAAAATGCAGGATAAGATGTTCAAAGTCGATAACGAATTACCAATAGCAGACATTTTCTGTTACCGTAATGATGTGTAAATAAATGGGTAATTGGGAATGAGCATGCGATGAATAGCATTTATTACTGGTGTTAGTGAACGGGAATATGTACTTCTGTAAAAGCTGTGATAGTAGGTCGGTTATGTTACGAAGAGCTAAGCACGTAGTAATAATATGCAAGGTCTTCATGTGCCCAGATAAATAAGTTAACTGCATATAAACGGGCATTACCTGTTGCCGGTGGCTACAAAATGTATATATATATATATATACACGCATGTCTATTTAGGTGTGTCTTTGTATGTAGTATCAAGTACCGTATTGAAATGCACATACGTAAGTATGCATGACTGTATACATATTTGTTTGTGTATGCATGGGTATACGTATATATATGTCACACATAAATACTGCCATATACATATTTTTACATATATGTTTGGCGGCATCCGGTTTCGGATTTGCCTCTCACTGTGGCTAGCCACAGGACGCCTGCGCCTACAGAGGAACCATGGATGGCTTGCGCTGCACCCCCCACAGCTCCAACCACACACCCCATACCCAGTGTAAACCCAAACGAATAAGACCGGGGGCATGCGGATGGGAACCATGTTTCATTAACGGAGCCGGCCCACACTCCTTCACAGGCAAACACAAGCACACTGTATTTGGGAAATCAAGCGCACACAAGACGGTGGCTGGACCGTAGTCCGCTCCACACTGACTGCATGGAACCACTCTTCGAGCCTAGCACAGCCACAAGGACTGTGCACCCTGTCCCCTCCAGCAACGCCCAACTGTCTCCTGGAGCCAGTATGGACGAGGTAGTAGGTAATAAACAGGTAGGCACCTTGTCAACATGCACATCAAGCGCATCCACACCGGGGATATCAAACAACAGCCAAACAATTGAGAGACAGAGAGAAAGTAAAGTAAAGTAAAAGAGAAAAACTCGATTAATGCATAAGGAAACGGTGATATAAACCTAAAGTAAATAGTTTATGAAATAAGTTGTTTACAAACGAATCCTAGCTAAGTGCACGAGGTCAGGAAGTATAGTTCACGGAATGCCACGAACACAAAAATGTTATAGAAATCGAATACAATTGGCTGAAGCGATGTGTGCAAGTTAATGAAATAGAGTACATGGAGATATTTATATGAGAAAGAAAAGCATTGGGATAAAATTGAAAACCCACCACCTGAAATAAAGAGACTTAGCATGCAAGCACACGGTTGGTAAATCGAATTCAGCATGCCTACAAACGCTGCGCCGGCTCGCCGTAATTCTCTGCAGGACTCATCGTCGCTTCTGTAGTGGCCCCAAATGGCACAACTCATGGCCCACTAGCCATTTATATGAGAAAGAAAGGCATTAGGAGAGAACCGAAAACCCACCACCTGAAATAAAGAGACTTAGCATGCAAGCATGCGGTTATTAAATCGAATTCAGCTTGCCTACAAACGCTGCGCTGGTGCTGCCTACGTTCACTGCGGGACCCGTCGGCGCTTCGGCAGTGGTCCCGAGTGACCTCTCTCATGGCTCACCAAGACTGCCTGACTAAGGCACTCGCAACCGCATGTTCTACAGCACCATGCGCTCGATGTCGGTGGAGTACAATACATTGGTGCTTGCCGCTTCCGCAACTGCCGCTTCTTCTCTGCATGCATGAGGGCTTTCTCCCGCACTTCAGCAACTGCCTTCGTGGTCAGATCGCGCCATGCACCACGAGCAACCGCCTTCGATTCCCATGATCTGCAATCAAGATACGAACGTGTGAGGCTCACTTTAATCATGTCCTGGTACCGTAACTTTGGTTTCCCAGCATGCCGCTTCCCTATACTCAACTGACCGTATAAAAGTTGTTTCGGTATGCGCGTCGAATCCATACGGCTCACATGACCGAGCCATCTCAGGTGTTGCAGTAAAAAGTATGCCGTCCACTGCATACATCCCACTTCGGCGCAACACTACCGTGTCTGCAACACTGGCGCCCCAACCGATCCGCAAAATTCGTCGCAGACATTGCTGATGGAACCGCTCGAGATATCGCACATCCCGACGGTACATCGTCCACGTTTCACTGCCGTATAGAAGAACGGACAGTACCATGGATTTGTACACCATCAGCTTCGTGCCAATGCTAAGCTGATGGTTGTTCCACTATCGGTACTCAAGCGTCCCGAATGCCGCTTGAGATCCCAAACACAAACCCACCCCTCAGACCATCCTACCCAACCAAACCACC
>CALYDF020008784.1:0-11408 GCA_944474145.2 Dicrocoelium dendriticum
GTATGACCCACGTAGTGGCTGCAACTAAACTGACTTAACTTCCCACTATGGTCATGTTTTTGTTTTTGTTGTATTCTGACAAATTGTGAGCACTTTTAGTGCAACTGTTTCATGAAAGCGTTTAAGACTTGCGCCTTGTCCTTCTTCTTCCACCTTGTTCTTTTGTTCAGGTTTAACTGTTATATGAAGCATTATACCATATTACTAACCAGCATCACGTCATCTATTTGCTGGCTACAAATTGTCCGCATTTTTGCATTACATTGTCCTTTACGCTGCTAATTCACAAATGGTGATAAAACACCCTGGCTAAACTACCCCATGTCTGGTGGTGTTGTATGAATTAGTAGTGACTCGTACCACGTGAACAGCTATGTTCGAGTAGTCTCAGCTTAGCAAGGTTAACCTCGCTGCCAATTTATTCGGTAACATGAGTTAGAGTAAACGAGACCTCCTGCGCATGATATCCACGTCTATCCTTCTTACTCTCTGGTTCACTCACGACGTGTGAGCGTTTATTACCAGAAGGATGAATGGTGTGCAATAGTGAGTGCTTCGTGTGCTCTCTTCCTTGCAACGTCTGAAAATCCTTTCTTATCCGACTGCACCATTTTAGTTCTCCTTTCTTGGTTCAGAATGCTGCATTATCTTTGTTATCGTACAACTCACCACCTATTCCACCTCACTGCCTTGCGCACATTCTTCTTCAGAGAGGAACTGCGACGTGAGTGGGTAGAAAAACAAGCAGCCATCAAGGAAGAAGAAATCGGTATTACCTACAGCTACTGGGATGGGTCCGGTCACCGGAAACAAATCCGCATGAAGAAGGGGCACTCTATCCATCTATTTTTGCATCGTTGCTTAGAACAATTGCGCAAAGACTTCCTGGAACTCAAATCGGCTACCGCAGATCAACTGATGTACATAAAGGAGGATTTGATCATTCCGCATCATTACACATTCTACGATTTCATTGTGACCAAGGCACGTGGCAAATCTGGTCCTTTGTTTTGTTTCGACGTGCATGACGATGTTCGCTTACGTGCGGATGCGAACATAGAGAAAGACGAATCTCATGCAGGCAAAGTGTGCCTGCGTAGTTGGTACGAACGGAACAAACACATATTCCCCGCCAGCCGCTGGGAACCATACGATCCTGCCAAAAATTGGGATCAGTACACCATTTCGGACAAAATGGCGGCTAGAATTACAATCAAATGATGTGTTTCACCTTTTTGTCTCCCTTCTCTCTTATCTAGCTGATTTTTCATTGTTTCAGGTTTCATTCACTCTATTTCGTGATATTGCATGTTTTGCATTTAACACACATTTGGCACACTTCCGGCTTCGTCCATTTCACGATGCTGCAACGAGGTTTCCTTTCGCGACTTCCAGTACTGTTCAGCTTCGTCCAACCGGTTTTCCTTTTGTGTCACATGCGACAGGGGTGTTCGTTTTCGTTTGATAATTCAGCCCGAACGAGACATCCTTTTGTTTGCGCACAGTGAGTGAAATGTTATTTAGGTGTTCCGTATCGAAATCCTCTCGGATCAGTCGCTTCGCTACAGTCCCAAACACGCACAGCTAAAGACCAGACTTCCGAGCGAAAAGTGGAATCCAGACAACTAAACAGCGTTTGACACCCGCTCGACTGGAGGAAGAATTGATTGGCAATACCCAAAGTACAGAGGTTCCGAACAATGACTGTGGATAACTATGAACCGACCAACCGGAAGTGATAGTGTGAGAGAAAACGGTATCTTTAAAATGATATACGCGGAGTTATGGTTCTGCTAAAATCTCGCGGGCAAATTAACTCTGCGTGGGCTGACTTCTCAACAGGGTGATGGTTCTGTTTTCTCACACCCAGCTCTAATCACTATCTATTCCACTGAGGTTCAGTAAGCAAGTTGATGTAGCCTATGGCGTGCCATATCGACCCTGTACTCGCAATGCGGGGGGGAGGAGGGTGGCATCTCCGTAATGAGTTCGGAGTACTCGTATAAACGAGTTATGACGAATCTATCATGCACTGCACTTTCCATCATAACGGACATTATGTAGCACTTTGCCAACAATCAGCGGAACGTGTATCGTTTTGCTGGATCTTGGAAACATTGTTTGGTGACGTTTTACATCCACGTGTAACACATTTTCAAAGCCTTTGGTTTTTAGAGTATATATATATATATTGCAACAGCCTACGAATAGGCATGCAGTCATTAAAAACCATGGGACTCAAAGTAAGGTACAGATATCGTCAAAAAACAACACAACATGGATGAATCCATGGTTTCGTCAGAGGGCGAGGTACTACCCGGTTGCCCA
This sequence comes from Dicrocoelium dendriticum, assembly GCA_944474145.2. NCBI lineage: Eukaryota > Metazoa > Platyhelminthes > Trematoda > Plagiorchiida > Dicrocoeliidae > Dicrocoelium > Dicrocoelium dendriticum. The sequence continues at coordinate 2,329 of CALYDF020008784.1, forward strand.
AGCCGAAGTAGGGTGTTGACTTAGTGAACACCACACCAAGCCTTTGGCCGAAAGGTCTGTCCGCAAGGCAGCGGAGCGAATTTAGGGAATCGCGCCCATTGGGAGCCTAGGACTAATTGTCCAGTTCAAATGCCTTTCGTTTGCCACACAGGGGCCTAATGCTCCCCAGAATTACAGCATAAATTTGCTTGAATACAATGCTTCGCCAGGATTAAGCAAGATGCAGTGACTTTATTTAGTGGTTAGTCACCTCCGCCAGTGTTGTTAAACAGACATATGTGGCTTTATATGAAAAGAATGCTTGCCTGGCCAAAACCCACCAAGTCCTGGCACACTGTCGCCGAACGATTTACTGGAACGGGAATAATCCGAACCTTTTAGCTGGCACCACGAGTAGGTTGTTCGGCAAGCCAGCCAGCTTTCAGAGTAATCCGAGCCAATTAGTGTAACCTATTCGGACGACATTTTGATGTTCTACAAATGGCGAATATACTTGAATTGCCCCATCTGTTGCGTGCACCACCTTCAACGTCTGGTGTGCTTTTTCTTATCATAGCTGACTCATCGATCTGAATCACTTATCGGGGACAATGTAGTTTTGTGATTAGTTCCGTTATTACAGAATTCGCACCTACTTACGTTCTCTTCCATGTGTTTCAATATCACTAGAATATCCTTGCATTATCCGGTTCATCGAAGAGCATAGCGAGTTGTCCGGGAAAAAGCAGGAATTGCCTAGGAAATCCACTAGTTTAGCGATTAATCGATTCTTAACGATATCGCATCGCTTTCGAACGTTCCTGAATGTTCTAGTTTCTGCACGTGACTAAAAACTACCTGACACCTCGGCAAAAGATATGGGGCACCACTAACCTTGGTAGCTGACTTTCCAATTCTAGAAAACCAAGGTCAGTAAGAGACCTATAAATACAGCCAAGGTCCACAATAGTTGTACAGTGTTTGTTGGCGGCGATTAATACGTTATTTCGTCAAGGTCGTTGGCGTTCTGCTTTTTCATTCGGTTGGGCTAGAAGTTTTGTGGAGCGGTAAAATATCAATTTCAGAATCGCGTCTAGTGAGAAGATTATAACACGAGTCATATTGACCACCTGTCCCTTTATGAACCCTGAATGCCTACTCGACTGGTTCCATCCTCCTTTGAGGTGTTCAATTAGAATTCCCTGGAGCTGGCATTCCAAACTGGTTAATAACAAACAGCTTCCTCATAAGACGACGGGAAGGGAGGCATCAGCAGTATACCTGTACACCGTACTCACATTGTATTGTCACGCGATCACTCGCAGTGGCGTATGGGCTATGTATACTGCTAGATCTGTCGCACCGACGAGCTTTTAATTACAGGTCAGATGCTGTTGGCAAAACACGGAACTGTGCTTACACCGGATACTGGTGCAGTGTCTGAAACGCCCAAAGTTTACTCCATAGTGAATCACACAGCGGGGGCCCGATAGCCAATATTTGGCTCCAAATGTTGCCACTCTGGGCTACGGCAGGGGCTGTGGATGATTCGTCAGCCATCATCATCATTATACACGTTAGCTACTGTGCCGCAATACATAGGAGAAAAAAGTAGAGAAATATGCAACAGGTGCAAGTCAGCTGAGCTACCGGTAACGGATGGGCATCGTTCTGGCAAGCTACCAGCCGGCTACTATGCAGCAAAAAATAAAATTACTATGCAAAAATATATAAGGCTAAATAGTGAGATCGTGGTTGGAGGGGGGAGGCTAAGAGGGATGGAGTGGGACAAAGAAACTCACAGCACGAACGCCACTGAGGTCGGCTCCTAGCCATATCAGCAAGTATGTCCAGCCAAACGTGTTCATCGTCTTTCGGACCCCAACCATGGAATCGAGAGGCTCCAATCGAGGCCAGTTTCGAAGTGAGGGCCTTCACTCCTCTCGACCAAATCATCGCTTGGCCACCTCTCCTCTTCTTCCATCCACACCCCCGGCGAGCAAACAACGCACGTCGCGGGAGTCGGTGGCCTGGCATGCGTAACACGTGGCCGAGTCATCGGAACTTGATGCGTGAAATGATGGTGCTGAGCGGTTCATTTCCTTTTTCTGTGTCGTAAACAATGCGTCGAACACACTCCTTGCTTACTCGGTGTTCCTACCAGATGTGAACCAAAAACTGCGAAGGCAGCGGTGGTGGTATGATTCGTCTGTAGGGAACCACGCATACTTGTGTTCGAGCATGGCTTATCCAATTCCATTACAGATTTTCCGTAATACTAGTTAATGCAGCTGATACATCCAGCGTGGCTTCTGTTCACTCCCCCTGTGTGTGTATATAACAAGTCACCGTATTGGGTACTTGTTGTAAACCTACCTTCGTACTGCTGCTATTCTGCACCTGCGAGACTACGACCGCCAGATTGCTCAGTCACGCGCCCAACCAGTCGACGGGATACAGAATATATATATATATATATATATATATATATATATATATATATATATATATTATATATATATATATATATATATATATATATATATATATATATATATATATATATATATATATATATATATTTGCAACAGTCTATGAATAGACGTTGCACCATCGGAAATCATGGAACTCAAAACAAGGTACAGAAGTAGTAAAAGAAAACACAACACAACAATGTCCACGGTTTCGTCAGAGGGCGAAATACTACCCGGTTGCCCAAGCCGAAGTATGGTGTTGACTTAGGGGACACCACCCCGAGCCTATGGCTGAATAGCCTGCCCGTAAGGCAGCGGAGCGAATTTAGGGAATCGCGCCCATTGGGAGTCGGTGACTGATTGCTCAGTTCATACGCCTTTCGGTTTTTTCTTTGTCAAACAGGGGCCCAATGCTCCCCAGAATTACAGCATAAATTTGCCGGGATACAATGCTTCGCCAGGATGAAGCAAGGGGCAGTGACTTTATTTAGTGGCGAGTCACGTCACAGTGTTGTTAAACGGACATTTGTGGCTTTTTATAGGGAGAACGCTTGCCAGGCGGAAACCCACCACGTCCTGGAACACTGCCGCCGAACCATTTGCTGTAACGGGAAAATCCCGAACCACCCAGCTGGCACCACGAGGAGGTTGTTCGGCAAGCCAGCCACGGGATACAGAAGGCCAAGGCTCGGTAAACCGGGAGTCTATGCTACACGATAAGTCAGTTCTATTTATTGGTGAACGAAACACTAATTTTTGAAGCATTTGGCTCTCAGCCAATATGAGTTAATTCCCTCCCACGGACTTCCCATATTTGGCAGAATGGTTCGCTTCCGTTGACTCGTGCCTGTATTTGCTGGCCAATCATTTGTCACCCGATCCCCAAATTTGGCAAAACAGTCGAAGGTCGTTCCACGCTCGTGCTGGTGACCTTCGCATGCAGCAGACAGCTCACATGCTCCGCGGTACGCCTGTGCGCGACCTCCTATCTGGACATTGGCTCCGCTTACCTCTCTGTCATTACTTCAACATTATTACAGTTGAACATACCTTCGAATCAGATGACCTTTGTTCTACACACCATCAGAGCGTAGATGTGAAATCATTATTCAACACAATATGTTTTTTCCCTGCAGTTGTATGTTCGGATTCAAAACTTATGAGGGCCGTAACCTTAGTGGCTTGCGAACCCTCTGATGCACATCCTCACGGAAGTTCAAAGAAATTCGGCTTATAGCCGAAGGGATATGGCGTCTGCCTTGGAGTCCGGAGTAACCGGTTCGAGTTTGTGTAGGTGCAGCCGGCCTCGTAGTATCCCCAGCCCGCGCGCGACCGGTGTTGGTTACGTGACTGCGAAACGTCGGTGTAGTACAACAGCATATTACTGATGCCTTTTTTGACTCAACGAAACAAGGCCACTTGACTACATTAGTGAGTGTACTTTGACAGAAAAAAATAGTTATTAACCAAGACACACTGATGAGGCATCAGCAGTACGCCGGTATTGTGTACCGGCGCTTCTTTTCTGTACAACCACCACCAGTCGATGTGGCGGTCGCCCCGTCACCTACGCAGGCTCGAACCCGCGGATTTGTGATCCTTAAGGTCACGGGCTGACTAACTACCAAATTGATGAATCCATTCTTTTTAGTTGGTGGGCTCAATTCAAACGGTCTACTATGGCTGGCGAACCGAAGTACTGTGGATGCAATTGATTTGACTTACTTCACTGAACTAGCCGTGAAAATTCACAGGAAGTAGCAAAGAGTTAAAGGAGTTAGCTGTAGAAAATCTGGAATAAGCAAAGGGGATACAGGAACTTCATTATTTCGTCATACCCGATAGTGTTTCTGGCCATTGAGTTGGTTGATTTCGAAGTCCGCATCTGGAGCGAGGACATGCGCTACTTCCATCTTGCGTCCAACGAGTTTCCTCAGGCGCGATGCCGTTGACAAGCCGTCTCCAGGTCTTAGTCGATTAGACGCAGTATTTGGGGAAATATATCATCGCGGCATTCATCTCGCAGACGTGCAGGGTACCTAACCTAACCGACATGGTCGGCTCAACATCAACGGGCGCGCCATGTGGCTCGTTGCCAATTATCATGTCGCAGACTTCAGTATTACTCGGCGCACCCATCAGGCATGAACAAAACCTCACTGACATCAGTAGTCAAACATGGTCAATTTCTTGATGTCATCAACTGAAAGTTCTCTACTCCATACGATAACACAAACGGAATTGTAACTAATGCACTTGAATCCCACCTGCATCGATACCGGTTGCTTGAGAGCCGCACGAGCGTTGGCGATGCACGCGTTATCTCCTTCGGAACTGATATGCAAGTTGGTCAGTTGTTCGGTGATACCGAGAACTGATGGTGTGTCGATCCATTCCTGTAGCAATACTTTGCACTTAGCATATGCTGACCACGAGTTACAGCGTCCAGAGCATGCGGAGCATCGAGGTGCAGTCCAATTAAAGCTGTTCCTCGCGTTTTGCCGTTCATCACCAAAAGTGGGGATATATGGGAGTGTTACATGGTTATTTCGACTACACAGTTGAAGCGGAATGGGGATGTAAGACCACTACACTCGTGGCAAACGCTGAAGGCAATTTCACGTGGGCCTTCACACGGCTCCGAATGTTAGTGTCAAGTGATAAGCTTCTCAAGCGTGTCTAAGTGCTCCCACAAACAAACAACCTCAATTGAATCAAAGTCCACTTTCAAATCGGAACTGCTGTAGGTGGGTTTTTGTTCATGCATTCGGCACATCTGAACCATCAGTCCATACTTTATCTACCAATCTTTCACTGATTCGTCTCTAACGGAGGTAGGTGACCTACCGCGCGACACACGTGAGTGGTTTTAATGACGCTTGGATAACATTGATACCACGAGCATTTTCACAGGTATTTTTAAGATTCGGATGGCTCTCAGAAACAATCAGTGGACACGTCGTCCGCGTACCAACATTTGTTCGGACAGAGATCCAAGGCATTTACTAGTGAGTCCTTCATAACGATGGTGGAAAATAGTCAGTCAGCTTAGCGCCAGCTCGCATCGATCTTCATACCTAATCTGAGTCATTGTGTCTGCGTCGGGGATGTGCTCAAATGACCTCACTACTATCTTGGGCACACCGAGCCGTTTGAACTACTGTTCCAATTGCTGTACGCAGCATCCTAGGTGCCAATGCTGAGGACGAATAGGATGAGGGTAATAGTTGCTCTTATCCTTCCGATGAGCCCCAGTCTCCGATATGGCGTTATTGCTTCAGTAGCAAGTCGTTTGAGTTTTTGTGTAGGTTCGTCGCAGTTAGACACAGACAGACAACCGCCGTACATCCAGGAAAGCGCTAGACGGCCGTTTCGTCCTATCGGGACTCGTCAGTAGCGCACCCGCCGAATCCTGCCGGATTCGAACCCACGAACTTACTCTTGCGAGTCAGCGAGTTATGTCACTGAGCCATGGGCGACGGCAGCGGACCGCCATGACTGATATCTAACTGCGATATAGCGCGGCTCATCCTCCAATGTCCCGCATGTTATGAATGTGCAGAGGACAGGGCTGGCCCCCAGAGAAACGACTTCCTTTGCAAGTCGCTGTCAATCGAGATGGCATGTAAGCTTCTAAGGCGAGTACTGACGTGTCCCAATAGGACGAAGCGGTCGTCTAGCGCTTTCCTGGATGTGTGGTGGCTGCCTGTCTGTGTTTAACTGCGACGAACCTACACAAAAACCTAATACATCCCCCTACTACTTACTAACAAGTCGTTTGAATATTCGTATCATCCCTTTACATCCGTGCCTTCACCATTTGAATTCGTTAAAAACGGCTACTTCTTTCCTGTGGCCGCCGAGTTGCAGTCTGTGAGAGCGTGTGCAGCTACAACTGTGTGGCATCTTTCTTTAGATGACTACTTTATGGCCCCGATGAAGGTTCGAAGTTGAGTGACATCCATGCGGCTATTTCCTGGAATCCATATTAAACTAGCTTTTCGCTGTGAGCCAATCGGACATCATAAATACCCAAGCTTAGTGAAGGCATATCACCGCTAACGCTAAGAGTGCAAGCTCCGTCATTGGGACCTGGGTCTGGAAATCGTAGGTGTGCTTCTGTATGCAGATCCACTAGACTGTGTTCGGAGAGCTAGTTCCATCAGAAGGTATTAAAGTCAGCGATGGACTGACAGGTTTTTCTGCGGTAAAAAGCAGTTTATATGCACCGAAGTCCCTGGCCTTGGCGCTGTTTTATGTTCTGCTTGCTCATTGGTTAACAGAGCACACCATATCTAATGATCCGATCTCACGTTCACTCGTGGCTTACCACCGCCGCAGGCGGTGCGCTACCACCTTGTGAGGCCATGCATGTGCATTGACTTGTACCAAGGTATTTCAACAGGATGTAAATTTGCAGTTAGTTTCGCGTGTTGCCCCTTCTGACGGGATGCGAACTGAAGAGCTCTAATGGGACCGAAAGACGACCGGGCTTCTTTGTTAATATGGATAGTGATGCCATTGTTGGTCTCCTATCGGTTAACTAAGAGAACGAGAATCTGGGAATGGAATGTAGGGCGGAAAGGATTACCGGTTACGGTTTCTTGGTGGTGGATAAAACCCTCTGGCTTTCTGTTCTGTGATAGAGCATTTTCCCGAGGTCGCCTGCCTTCGGCCTTTACCTCAGAGATCTGATCAGCAATATGGCAGGATTGATCGAGGTTTATCAGAGAAGCTCTACCTGAATCCTTTGATTCAATAAACTGATCCACGAGGCAGTAACGACCAGGTTCATCTTAGGAGCGTTAATGGTGTCACCCTGGAATCCGCTTGATGCTGAACACATGCAACCTTGGGTGCTTTTAAGCGAGGATGCACCTGATATTACCTGGGAATCTTTTGTCAGTAACTATAACAGCTTGGTTAGTGGGTCACCGGAAACCAAGACTATCAGTTCGAGAAACATGGCGCCCTTTATACTGAATAGGATACGCAAATGCATGGTGATGACTAACGCGGTGTGGTTAGCCCGCAAAACCGATCCCAGTACCTGGAGTCCCTTTGTTGTCCACTGTACCCAAAGTAAACCCTGAACGGAGGGGCGTGATAATCGCGCACTTGTGCACTCTGGATTTTTCGCCGTTTCTCAGTGATATTTTGTCGCACAACAGTGGATCTATACCTATTCGTCTTGTTTTTACAATCTTTACCTCGAAATACCATTTTTTCGGGCATACTACGGTGCATCCTACATTTACCTAGATTTGTAAACTCCATGCCGTGTTTCACCTTTACTCAAGTACAAAGGTTACATAATTTCCATTGTTGAACTCCAAGTTTCGTCTCACTCGATGAAGCATTCGAGCAAACTCTGATTCGTTTCAGTCAGCACTGCGTGGATCAGCTACAGAGTACTCTTTGTTTCCCCCACACCAAACTCTACTCGGAATCTAGGCAAATTCTCCTTGCGAGTACTAGACCAAGCTACGTAGATCCGTTAACCACACCATCGTGCGACCGTAACTCAGACACAGCTGCAATCTGCCGACACGACAGCGAAGGCCTAAAGACATCGCCCCACCGTCACGGTGTAACGCGCAAACGTGATCCGACGTGTTTACGTTCTCAGAACAGTAATCCGACGTGTGTCCGCCCCACCATCATCTTGACTGACGGCGTTTGGATTTAGCTTACTCGTGTAGAAATTGCGACGGGCGACATCTACAGAGTTGACGGTCACAATGACGCGCACTGCTTACCCACAGAAAGCTAGGCCTGAAACTTCAGACTTGAACGTTAATTGTGGCGCCGAAAGGTGTGCTAAACTTGTGCGACTTAGAATAGTGTGCACAAACCGTCGCGAAAACTCCATCCTAGATGTACACACCTTTGCCTCAGCGAAATAAAGAAGCTTAGTAATACCATTTGATTCCTTCTAAATCTGCATTGAATGTACGGCTATTCCACTCGTCAGATGTATAACTGTGTTGGCACAGAAATGCGACAAACTGACATAGATTGTAAAGCAAATGGCCGCCGTGAGAGCTGTCCCGTAGGAACCTGACAACTTGTCTCGAATTCGATGCTCAACACCAAACTCAACTTTGGAACAGTATAGCCAGGTCGAACATGAGAGTAACGATGCGAAGTTAGCCCCTCCGATACTAGCGGCTGCTTACAAAGATGCGTTCGCCACGCTTTCATCAAAGCCACACACCACATCGAGTGCTGTTAGAGGACCGCCAACCTACGCGTTCGTTGTTGCTATCCCCTTGACAGAAACACCCATCTTAATCCCGTCTACCGTCAAACTAGGTTCAGTTAATAGTACCAATACCACCAGGGGACTCGAGACCCCATCAGTTGTCCGAACAAAGATTGCAGCCACACGTCCTTCCAAAAAGGAGAACATGTGACAATATCAAAATTTTCTTGCTGTTATATGCTCAAATGTGCTGGAACCCGGGGCGAACTCTACTAGACAGGAAATTATGGGACTCCCTGTGTCAACTTATAGGGTTTCAAACTAAGCCAACCGGTATGATGCGCCTCATCTGTCACCAGCAGTCCGCACACCGGTGAATCGCGGTTATTCCAGATAACACTTCAGTCAGGTGCTGATGCAGC
>CALYDF020008785.1:0-11334 GCA_944474145.2 Dicrocoelium dendriticum
TTCCCTTCAGTATTTGCGACTAATCAAGTGTCTGTTACTAGTTCGATGTGTCCGGCTTTTACCGCACTCGACAGTCTGGATTGTGGCGTTGAAGAAATATGTCAACTACTTCCCAAAGCAATAAGAAACAACATTATATCAGAATTTACTGAATTCAGCAATTTCGCGTATTCTCCTCAACTGTTTACATACAGTGAGTGGAAAACACAGCGCGATGTTAACAGCAAAATAATGCAAAGCAATCGAAGGTACTTAGGCTCACGTGACGCGTTCCTTTGGTTTCAATTTTTTAGTTCCACCAAACAGATATGACAGAATAGGGAATGAAGCTCAGTTTGAACATCTGTACGAACAACTGTCCAGTTTAACACCTGTCAGGGAGGATGCAAGTGGCTGGTCTAGAGCTAAAATGGTCGATTTGACTAACCAATTCTGTCAGTAAAACGGAAAAGTGCAGAGTCCTTACGAAGGATCATTAAAAATCCTTGATGCAACTGTGGCGAAATGAAAATCTCGTATAACTGAGACCCGACAAGGGATCAGGAGTTGTGATTTTGCAAAAGCAACACTACAATCAAAAAGTGCAATCAATTCTTGCGGATTCTAATTGTTGTTTTTTTTTGATTTAAAAAACCGAGACAAAACCTAGCATTTGGAGAAGTTAATAGTCCGTGAATTGAAGAAGCTAGTGAAGGCCGGATTGATGGATGCAAATGCCATGACGCAGTTACGCCCCCGGGGAGCACGACTTCAACACATGTATGGCTTACCGGAAACTCATAAGGAAGGAGTCCCGATACGTCCAATCTTCTCAGTGGTAGACACACCATACAAAAAATTAACACGATGGCTAGCGAAAGTTATCGAGCCCATCCGGAGGGAACTAACGAGCTACAGTCTAAGAGACAAGTTTGAATTTATCAACAAGATACGTAATTTAAATCTAAATGGAAAGCACATGGTTTCTATCGACGTATGTTCATTATTCACGAACGTCCCTTTGGAGGAAACATTAGATATAATAGCCAGACACGCTGACAAAGTGGGGTTTCCATCGCTCCAGCTCAAATAATTAATGTGCCTATCGCGAAAGATATTCCGTTCCAGTTCAATGGAACCCTGTATCGACAAATCGAAGCCGTGGCCATGGGTAGTTCGTTGGGCCCAGTTTTGGTTGATATCATCCATGGCCACTTGGAAAACACTGTGTTAGCTTCTCACCTACAAAACGCCTACCTTTATTTTCGGTATGTAGACGACAAATTCATCATCCTTGACACTCCACAACCGGCGGCGCACTTATTGAAACTGATGAATATGTGCCATCTAGCCGTCAAGTTGACAAAGGAAATCATCATCATTATACACGTCAGCTAGAGGTGGGAAACACCTCAGCTACTGTGCCGCAATACATAAGTGAAAAAGGAAAATAAATACAAAAGTTGCATGCCAGCTGAGCTACCAGCAACGGATAGGCATCGTTCCGGTAAGCTACCAGCCGGCTACTAGGCAAAAAGAAAAATTATTATGTTTTAAGCTAAGAAATGAGATCGTAGGTGGAGGGGAGGCTAAAAGGGATGGGGAGGGACAAAGAAACTCACAGCACGAACGCCACTGAGGTCGGCTCCTTGCCATGTCAGCAAGTGTATCCAGCCAAACGTGTTCACCGTCTTTTGGACCCCAACCAGGGAGCCGTGACGCTCCAATCGAGGCCAGCACAGAAGTGAGGGCCTTCATACCTCTTGACCAAGTCATCACTCGGCCACCCCTCCTCTTCTTCCATCCACATCCCCGGTGAGCAAACAACGCACGTCGTGGAAGTCGATGGGCTGGCATGCGCAACACGTGGCCCAGCCATCGGAGCCTGGTGCGTGAAATGACGGTGCTGAGCGGTTCAGTTCCTTTTCCTATGCCGTAAACAAGGCGTCGAACACGTTCGTTACTCACGCGATGTTCCCACCAGATGTGAGCCAAACTGCAAAGGCACCGATGGTCGAACGTAACTAGCCTCTTCATGTCCGCCGATCTTAGGGGCCAGGTTTCGCAACCGTACAGTAAGGTCGAACGTACCGCTGCATTGTACACTCTACCCTTCAGGGCGAGAGTAATGTCGCGCCGCCGCCATAGGTGGCGAAGGTTAGCAAAAGCACTTCGAGCTTTTGCTATACGGTTCGTGATCTCGTCTTCGATCCCAAGGGCGCTGATACAACTTCTCAGGTAGTTGAATTTCCGAACGACTTCTAGCTGATCCCCACCAAGGGTCAGCGCAGGAGGCGATCCCTGCCAATCTTGGAGGAACGCTTTGCATTTCGATGGTGCAAAGCAAAGCCCGAAGCGGCTGACAGCCAGTGCTAATCTGTCCAGCGCGGCTTGGCACGTCTGGGAGCTGTCACAGATGAGGGCAATGTCGTCTGCATACTCCAAGTCAAGAAGTCGTTCTCCTGGGAGTAGCTCCACACCTTCCAAGTCATGTCCTGTAAATGCAATCTCCATGACTTCGTCAATAGCGAAGTTGAAAAGGAAAGGTGACAGCGGGCATCCTTGTCTCACACCGCTGGAGATATTGAAGGGTGGCGACAGCTTGCCGTAAGCCCTCACTCTGCCCGTGCTACGCGCATATAATGCTCGGATAATATTTACATATTTCTCGGGCACACCTTTCCTGAGTAGACAATTCCAAAGGGCACATCAATCAACCGAATCGAAGGCACCTTTGATGTCGAGGAACACGACTACGGTGGGCCGCCAATATGTGTGACGGTGCTCCAACAACTGACGCAAGGTGAAGATGTGGTCGATGCAGCCACGACCCCGACGAAACCCGGCTTGCTCCTCACGAATCTGGCTTTCACGAGCGCCAGTCTGTCTGTGAAGGATTATGGAGGCGAGTAATTTGGAGGCGATGGAGATCAGACTGATTCCTCTATGGTTGCCGCATTCCGAGCGCGAGCCGCCTTTGAAGATGGGAACAATAACGGAGCGGCTCCAGTCGGTTGGGACAGTCTCCTGCTCCCACAGTTTCACTAGTAATTCATGTAAATCATCAACAAGAGCAGAGCCTCCGAATTTGAAGAGGGCTGGATGAAGATCATCTGGTTCCGCGGCTTTGTTCAACTTCAACAGTCCGATCTCACGTTCGACTTCTGAGCGAGAGGGTGGATCCAAAGGGACAGCCCACGGAGCAGGACGATCACTGGCCGGCGAAGAATCGAACAATTCTAGCCGATTAAATTGCTTTTCAAAATGCTCAGCCCAACGCTCCAAGCGTTTTGACAAATTGTGGATAGGCTGTCCACTCTCGTCACGTATAGTTTCACTAACACCAGGTCTCCTGTTGCCCGTTTCCCGTATCAGACGGAATAACTTACGATGGTTACCAAGGGCAGTGGCCACTTCCATCTCTGACGCACGGTGAGACCACCAAGGTTCGCGGTCTCTCTTCAGGCTATCACGAAGCCTTGCCCGGAGCTCTTTGCGAGTTTCATTGTGTTCGCTTCCAGCCGGGATATGCCGGCGAGCATCGATAAGTTCTAGAGACTGCGAAGAGACCCAATAATCATGTTGGCTATTAGACATACCACATGAGGATTTGACTGCTGCTAGTAAGGTCTGGTGAACATGTGACCAGTGACCACCAATTGTCTCCAGTGAGCGCTTACTCAACTCGCATGTCAACGTACTTCGATACTCATTCAGAACAGCTGGCTTTGTCAGTTGGCTGGTGTCAATGCGCTAACAGCGTCGTCGTGCGCGTCCGCCAAAGCACATCTGCAGGTCAGCACATACAAGTGCATGATCGGTGTCCACACATGTGCTCCAAATCGAGAGACAGTTCTGGATGCAGCCTCTCCATCGGTAACTTATCGCAATGTGATCGATTTAGATCCAAGGCTGGTTCGAGGCTGTTGGGCGCCAAGTCACCCTCCAGCGGGTACTGTGTCGGAAATTAGTGCTCGCAAGAAATAAGCGAGCATCTTCACCCAAATGAAGTAACCTCCTTTCACTTTGAAGTAAACCTCGGTCATTCCGAACGCAAGGACCGTGACCGAAATAGAAATATTCGGTGCTGCTGCTGCCAGCACTAGCACATCACGACCGCAGTTGTGTCCTCTTTTGGGTTCATATTCGCTTAGGCTATCTCTACCTGAGGAGTTCCAACCGAGAAGAAACTGTGGTAGTGGTGTGCCAGTGTTGGAAGCAGCTGCACCAAAGCGTTTCTATTTCGTATCCGATCGGAATGGCCGAGGCCTACCTCAAAGTGAACCGTGGTTTTGATAGAGGTTGCGTGTCGAAATCTAACCACACAGGGTGTTATCCAAATCTAACTTTGAATTTCTTTCCGCTGTGCCAAGCCTTGCCCGCGTATCATAGTGGCACAGTGTTCATGGCGTCAGCCGTGAACTACTAGGCCCTGAATTCCACCCCAGCTCAGGCGATCTCTACCTGCTGACTCCAAACTAGGACGAAACCGCGGTCGTGGTGTGCCAGGGTTAGAAGGAGCAACGCTGAAGTATTGCTAAAAGGAATATGAGATTAAAAAGCTTACCAAGGGTGTTTTATGGGATCCAATTGCATACAACACCAGTAAGACGGGAGATAGGGTTGAATGATATCGCTACAAGCTCAGTGATGAGAAATTTTCACAAATACTGTTTATTGTTGCAGTTCAAAGAAAGTGCCGTGCGGACATATTGCACCAATCGAATGCGTTCTTGTCAAAAACATATTGTAGTCAAACGGATGGCAATATTTTCTTCACCTCCCAGTGTGGAAAGCGCCACGGCCTAGCCACCAACTTGTGTGCGTCTGATACATAGTCTTTCCCAATTAGGCATGAATGGTTCTTGCTGAATTAATTTGGCCTGACTCTGCCGATGAAGAGGGGCTCCCATCCACATACCTCCTTTCTTTTGGGTCTAAACTGGGTATGAAGTATGTAAACAGAGCTGTGGGCGGTGCAGCGCAAGCAACCCATGGACTCACTGTAGGCGAGGCGTCTTATGGTTGTCCTGTGAAGGCAGTCGTGAAGGGCATATCTGGAACCAGATGCCAGCATCCATGTCAGCAAACTACCAGTTCCTTCTTCATCTAACTACTTAATACCTAGTTGATGTTGACAAAAAGCTAGTACCTTGCCGGGGGAACATCGTATAGATTACAAATAAAAATGCAGTATGTGCCATTAAAAGCTGGAAGGGGGTGAAAAATTTTAGCGCAGTGTTCAAATTCATTTTGCCTTCGTAGATTGAGGTTTACTGTTGCCTGATGAAAACACTGCTTTGCATTATAGATTTCGAACTAGTTCTTCTCAACATCTACCCCGTTATTCACTAAGTTCCGACGGGCAACGATCGTCAAAACGGGTATTGACTAACTAGAGGTCATTTTTAGGAACTCACATGTTCTTAGTGGACAAGCAATGTTCTCCCAAAACTCATTTACTCGGATTGATATACATCTCCCTAATGACTTAACAACATGATGTATAAGTCGATCAGCTGTACACAAAGTACTCCAACACGATCCTAGTGTTGTTTTTATTTGATCTTACAGGATATTCACCAGTGAAGGTGGGAAAGTGCCATTCTGATCAACTGCACCATCGATATGCTTACATTTATAGGTATGGGGTCCCAGTCACGGTCTTGGTGTGCTCACATTGAACGCTTTCTGATAGCCAAAGCCGTCTGAGGAGCTTTGAAAACGTTAGCTACAGCGCAATCATCGAATCTGGGGTCACTGGAAGGTTAGCCGAAATCACTACTCTTTTTTCCATTAAATAACGTTGGGCTTCTGCTGTCAAAGATTCTTAGTGGCATGTATTATTTTGCCAGATACTGTGCTATTTTTTCAGCTCGGCTCGGGTAATCGCTTATTGTAAGAGGACAATAACGAAACAATCCCTGGTACTGCGTTTACGGTGTACCTGAGAGTATTTTGAATATCGCGGGTTCAGAACTTACCTATCTCCAACTGGAGTCCACATATTGAGTCTTTTGCATGTGTACTTTACAATCTTCGGTTTGATAAGGGTGCGAGCTGCAAAGGTTTACAAATATTGGCATATTCTTGTAATTGGCAGAATGTGTCATCCTCTTCCAACCGTGACTCCGGCGCGGAAACATTGCATGTCACAGGAGTCGGTGTGAGGGCATGCGCAACACGTGGCCCCACCATCGGAGCCTGGTGCGTGCTATAATGGTGCTGAGCGGTTCACACACTCTTCTTGCACCAAATACGAGAGGTCGAACACTTTCATTGCTCACGCGATGTTCTCATAAGACATGAGCTAAGGGGCGGAGGCAGCAATGATCGAACATAACTAGCCTCTTTAAATCTGTCGGCTTGATGGGCCAGGTTTCACAACCATATAGGAGGGTGGAACGGGCGGCTGCATTATAAACTCTGTCCGCCAAGGTGAGAGTGATGTCGAGTCTTTGCCACAGGTAGCGAAGATTAACCAAAGCACCTATACGGCTATACCGTTCGTAACCTTATCTCCGATCCCACGGGCGCTGATCTAACTATCCAGGTACGTAAATTCCTGAACGACTTCTGCCTGTTCACCACAAAGCATCAGCGCATGGGTGAGTCCTGCCAATATTGGAGGATGAGTTTACATTTCGATGAAGCAATGACTGGCCCAAAACGATTGACAGCCATTGATAATCGGTTCAGCGCTGGTTGGCACGTATGGGAGCTGTCACAGATTAGGGCAATATCGTCGGCTTACTCCAAGATAAGAAGTCGCTCACCGGGAAGTAGCCCCACATTAGGTAGGTAGTGTTCAACGAATGCTGTTACCATGACCTAATCAATGGCGAAGTAAAAGAATTTACTTCACTTTCTGAAATGTGATGCACCGCTACCTCTGAGCAACTTATCGATTTGGGCGATTCAGTAGTAAACATTTTATCAACAACTATAGTGACATCTATGTTGTGCAGTCTGGGCGCTGATTATGCGCATTTTAACTGCTCATAGAATAAACATAGCTGAGTTATTTTCAGGTTACTGGTTGTAACAAGTTTACTCTTGCTTAACTACACTGGATCCAGCATCAGTGTTCATCTTTGTGATTAGCGAACCTGTGCCATTGATATATGTCTTCTTGTGGGTTACTGTGCGGTAGGGTTGATCCTTACATCCCATTAGCCGTCGGGTGCAGAGACACCTCGCCGTCCGTTCGGCAGCTTCTCTTGTCCCAAGAAGCAGCATTCCAATGGCTTGATTATTTCCCCTTTGAATTGCTGTCTGATAGCCGATAACTATTCATGTTTGCTAAATAAATCGAAGAGTGCTGGCTCACAATATGTTCTTCAAATTATTCGGCTTTCCTTGAGTAAAGACAATCATTGACGGCTTACCCTACTTGGTCTTCCAGTGACTGCAAGATTTTTGTGCCCGGGGTGTGAGGGAAAGAAGAGGACAGGAGGCCAGGCGATGACTTGGTCCAGATGAATGAAGTCCGTCATTGCGAACTTGACGTCGGTTGGTGTAGCGCGAATGCGGGGCTGAAGTCCGATGCACGACTAACACCTTTGGTTGGATACACTAACTGATTTACAGTGATTTTTGTCCATCCCCTCTTCTTTAGATTCGCAATCCAACAACGATGGCAAACTCTACGCATAATGTGATATTTAGAATTATGGTACTTGTTTATAGCTTTTTGGTGTGTATTGTTTAATTTCTTATCTTCTTTGTATTGCTGAGATGTGTTGCTCGCACTCAATAACGCGTATTGCTGAGGAGGATATCGCAAGTTTGGAGCGGCTTTACAGTAAAAGTCACTTATTGGAAGTAAGCTAAGTCATCGAGGGAAAGCATAGCTTGTATACATTGGTACCGTGACCGTTAGTCCAAATCAGCGTAGCACAACACAGCCAAGTCCGGCATTTCTATTGTTTATTGATCTCCGTACCATATACTCATTAGAAAATGATAGACAGCAGCATGCCAAACCAAAAACTCCTGGGTGTGTCAGGTCGTCATCCCAGTCCGGTGTTTATGTTGCACAATTTGCGTCATCACGTCAAGCGACTTTCTCGATGAATTTTCCATACGAGGCTCAACGGTATCTGAACTGATGACCCTGACTGGCATGACATCGCAAATTCTGTTGCCAAAGCATTCATTTCGGCAGCACAAAGCGGTGCCCTCATCAACACCGCCAACTACAACTGTCGCGATCAAGGTTAGCTTAGCTTGTTTCCAATTGTCGTGCACTCGTCTAATATATGCAGGATAGAAATGACGTCCAAAGTGACGGATATTTTTGTCACAGTAATACTTAAGGTCAAAAACAGCACATGCAAGTTTCTGAATAATTTTAACGTACAAAACTCAAGCCCATCACTGAAATTTACATGCAACCGTGATGTAGAAATTGGCAACATATGATAGAAAATGTTCGTGAATGCAGCAGATGTCCCTTCGGATGTCATGAACGAACTAAGGTAAGCTAGAAAGCGCGGCAGTGAGAAAGCAGGCGCTCGGTAAGTATAAGCATTGCAAACATTGGTGCTAATCAACTTCGTGGATACACGAAACTCAGAATTGCTTTAACAAGCTGAGATGTTTGCGTAATTTTTGCTTCATCATATGGTGCATCCATCACGTCCTCAGATCGAACACGGATAATATATGCGTCCTTTGCACGCACCATCGGTACGTCCCAATGATCGGAACAATTCACCTTGATGTTATCGTTGACTTTGCTGCAAAATAAGAGTTGTGTAGAGTACACACTAGTGCAAATCTAAAATCGAACCTGACTATGTGGGATGGCAGGTATGTGGGCAACATACCAGGGAATCGTGAATTACCACGAGGTTCGGTAACCCGCTTCTTGCTTATCCTCGGACTGAAGATTTGATATCGTATGGATGGATTCAAAAGTCTAGCAGAGTTTATCTGATTTCAAGTAGCGTTCCAGGAGTGGGATGCAGATGTAGTACTAGGTAAGGTAAGTGTAGGGGATTAAGTCAGTCAACAAACCATATCTTAAATATGGGTGGTGATGGAAGATCATTCCACGGGTGACGCAAGCAGACAGAAAATAAATTTCTGCAGCAATCCATGCGGCTGTACCGTTCAGCCAGCTTTAGTGAGTGATCTCTTAAGTTGATATTACTGCTGAGTTACAGTAAAAAACGGCACACATGATGTGGTTCTTGCAGAATTAAGCACATCATTATCAAGTCATCTCGTATGCGGCCGTAACTTCCGCAGAATACCCACAATCGTTCCAGTCTCTTCTCTAATGGTGCACTCTAATAACCTACTTCAATGCTCAAGGTTGGGCTGCTCCAACGCAGTAAGATCGTATTTTAGCCCTGGGGACCAGGCTTGAATTGCATATACGACATGAGGACCAACATTAGCACTAAGTATCTGCCGGAAAATAAAGCAGTCTATTTGTCCGAACGCCCATCGTAACATGCCCACGTGTTAATTACTAATTTTGGAGGCTTGCGCGGATTGCCTGGAACAACCCAACTCATCCTGAACCAGTAGGCCCAAAGCAAGTTCGGGGGCAGTTCGCTGCAGCACATACTTTCCAAGGCTATAACAGCAGTTGCTCTGGTGTCCTAAGGACAGCCCCTTGCACTTACATTGAATTGCAGTGGATTTTGGAGGAGCCACTGATGTACCGTGTCTAGATCTCTCTGAAGCAGTTACTAGTCGGTATTCCCTCGAACTTTGCGTCAAATCTTAACTTTCCCGGCAAAAAGCAGGAAGTTAGATGTAATTGCCCACATGACGTCTTTGATAAATACCAAAAGCAATCATAGACCTAGCACCGAGCCTTGAGACACACCCCATTCAGCTGGTATGGAGATCAGAGAAGCAGCTCCAATCCTTGATCACCAATTGCAGACGAAGGATATAGTTGGTGCTCTAGCTTAGAAGAGGGTCACCGATCCTCAAACGCTGTAGCTTGGAGTAGAGTATCCGATGATCTAGACGATCGAATGCGTTTAGAAGATCTAGGTAGTTCACATCAGAATTTTCTCCAGCTTCAGCTGACTCGGTCCAGCTACTCCGTGCTAGTAGCAAATTCGTCGCGCACGATCGATTTCGATGGAAGCCGTGCTGCTCAGAAAGGATAAGGTTAGAGGTTTCCAAATAGTCTACCAGTGCATCGGCTAGGATGGACTCCATCACGGTGTTGGGCTACATACTCACCTGCCCAGAGATCCGTAGCAACAACGTCTCCCACTGTAGCTGTGTTTCATCTGTTCAAAGATAACCAAGGTTGCTTTGTTCACAGCCTACGAGACGAACTCATACAACTATTATATGCTATCAGGTATTCATCAATTAACTAAGAAGGCGTTGAGCATGCACTAGACAAGGTGAGATTTTAGATGGCCAAAATATGGATGTTAGTGGAACAGCTGTACAAAAATCCTATTGAGTAATATCAGGCAATCTTTTGTGACTCGTCAAGACTTCTGTTGCACCTGAAATTGTACGAAAGCAACTCCGCCAGCATGACATCAGCTATTAATTGGAGCCTACACAATTCGGTTGCCTACCTCACACATCCTTTCAACAAGGTCTACCAACGCAATAATAACCCATCGCTTAGATATACAATGACGGATATCTAAGCTATTCTTCTTTGAACTTGTGCTATGAAGCCGCTCCATGGTTGAAGAGCAGGGAATCAATTGTTAATGAAACAAAATGACTGTTAAATAAAACTCGTAAAGATATGTCTCTCTATCAGGCAGAGGTTACATGAGTTTGGCAGAAATTTATAACTACTGCTGCATTTCAAGAAGGAAACATTTTCCTATCTCTACTGGTAGTCGCTTAGTTCTATGTGGAAGTAGTACAGTCCAACCTGTTATGGCAACCACCAGCCTGGCGAGCAGCCAAAAACATCCCCAATGATTTCTCCTATAAGTAGTGTCCCTATGCGTGAACCTATCTATGGTGACCACCTGTGCAAAGCGACCAACTTTTGTCGGTCTCTTGAGTGGTCGCCTTAGACAGATTACTGGTGATGGTTCCACCAATGGTACTTAGAATCTCTACAATGCGACACAAAACGTTTCTCGGGTTTAATTGTTACTATTCATAATGAAGCAATGGAACACTGGTATATTACAGGTAAAATATGCAAATACATAACAAGTCCAGTAAGAAGGTCAGGCTGATAAATATAAAATGAAAACACATTCTCCATAGCATAGAGCACATGTCGAAGAACTCACGAAAAGGTTTACCGTAGCACATGTGTGCATACTACAGCCTGGAATTTAGGGAAAGTTCGATATAATCTAATGTGTATCCTGCGCTAGCACCGCTATTTGACGATCA
>CALYDF020008786.1:0-11338 GCA_944474145.2 Dicrocoelium dendriticum
GCACGAGTTTCTGCGTGTTTTCATAAAGTTTATCTGGCGGGCAATGGATATTCAATCCCCTCGCAACCCCATAGCATAAGCGAGGAGAAAACAGAGAAAATCGAACTAACTGCAGTAGATGCCCTCTCTGTTCTGAAAGACAGACCTCTACAAATCCCCTGACTCTGATCATGTGCATCCAACCCTTGTAAAGCCAATTGCCGATATTCTCCAGCTTCCAATCCTTGAACTTTACAATATCTCTTCGTGAAGGAAAGATACCACCGGATTAGAAAGAGGCAGTTCACAAAGGGGGTCCTGAATCATCGCCGAATACTTACAGGCCTGTTAGTTTGATCAGCGTACTTTTGAAGTGTCTGAAATGGCACATCAAAGATCGAATCTGTGTGCATCTCACTGCTCATAACTTGATCAAAGCGGAACAACCTGGATTTGTCAAGAAATAGTCATGCCTCACAAACCTGCTGTGTTTCCTTGATGAAATAACCCGGTGTCTTGATGATGGGATTCCGGTAGAAATATGTAAAGCTTTTGACTCGGTAGACCACCGCTTTCTGCTGGGGATGACCTAGTTTGGACTACACTCTCAACTACTTTACTGTCCGCGTTCCTCTGCGATCGGACATTTCGTGTTAGTGTTGGAGTTGGTATTTCGACCACAGGTACTGCACATAGTTCAGTACTGGGTCCGCTACCCTTTCTTATGTTCATAAATGTCTTGGCGCCTTTACTTGAAGAGCCCTATATTTTGCTGATGACCAAGTTTGTTAGCAAGGGTGACAGGGTTACTCTATCTAAAGATTTGGCTACCGTTGTTAAATGGTCACACTCATGGGATCTGCCCTTAAACGCCAGCAAATGCCAAATCTTGACTCGGAGTGGCGAAAATGTGGTACTGCAAGCACCTGTTGGGTCCCTGACAATGCAATGTGCTATCGAAGCACGTGATCTTGGCATCCTCGTGACGAATAACTTCAAGTCGTCGGCGCAATGTAAGCATGCTGCTAATAAAGCATGGCAGGAGTTATTTCGACTTAATAGGGCCCTGAGTTCTACCAGGCCAGAGATCTTTCTCCCCTTGTTTAAAGCAGTAGTCAGACCACATTTGGAATACTGTGTTCAGATCTGGACCCCCTTCTTGCAGGACGTAAATTGAATTGAGAATGTGAAAAGACTGACCACTTGAATGATAGAAGGCCAGTGCGGATTACCTTATGAGGTTCAGTTAGCTAGCTTAAGTTTGTATTCAATGTGGAGACGCAGATTGTGGGGGGACTTAATAGGGACATTCAAGATCTCAGTGGCCTCAGACTAACTGATCTCTTTGACCCATCTATGTCGGATCACTTACGGAGCCATCGTCTAAAGTTAAACATCACAGATCTAGGCTCGATATTAGAGCTAAGTTCTCAAATCGTCCAGTGCCTAGTTGGAACAAACTTCCTTCTGCATTATTGGAATGTAAAACGGTAGCAGACTTCAAACGAGGTCTGGATGAAATGTGGTTGGCCCTGTTCCCCGAAATCTTGTGAATACTCACTTCAGCCTTTAACCACGTGCAATAGCCTATGCAAATACATGAAACTGCAGGGACTTCTTGCTCTTCTTTCTTTTTCTTTTCTCTTTTCCTAGTATGAATGTGAGAGTCTATTACTACATCGAAGTGCTGGGAGCTATGTTCGCTTACTGGCACACGAAACCGGACGCTGGTTAGGCGGAAGCTTATTTCGTCCTGGATCCTATCCTGTTCTGTATCACGGGTAGGCGTCCATTGATTCTTCCTCTTCTCTTTACGTTCACGTTCGGTTTACTATGGTCTTACTAGGTTGTTGTGATATGAGCATCCAACCACCTACGAAGTATTTGCTTTCCACTGCGTCTCCCCAGGTTCATTCCGACCTAGGTAGACGCCATTGCTGGACAAGTTGGCAAAAAAATCCCGTGTCATTAGTTATGTCCAATCAAAGGTCTCTCTAAGAGAGGCGGTCGGCTGCTTAACTATCGTGGATGACGTCGATAAAGTCAATGTGCTATTACCTGTCTCCAAAATCTGCATCGGAAGGATAGAGAGTCAGCCTTGCTATCACAAACACGCTCCTCAAGTAGCTACACAATTCAGGAAATTATTATCAGTGCCAGAGGGTCTATAGCGCGTTGGTGTCTAACGCTATATCCGATACTCAGATTTGAATGGCCACTCAAAGGCGTGCGGCAGAACACATGGAATTAGGCTAGAAAATGTTTAATAGGAAGTTGCTATATCTTAAGACTAAAAATAAGGCATCGGAAGATGACTAGCTAAGGAGTATGTGGCATGGTGCTGGGTGCGATCGAAGGACCGACGTTCTTTTCGAAACCTGCGGACAAAATCTGGATGTTGTCGGTGTGTCTCATACAAACACGTGCACCATACAAACATGCAAACCACTTACTTCCCTAATACATGAGAAAACTATGATTTCATAGTATTTAGGATTGATTTACACATCAAGCGGGGGAATCTCCAGGTCACTACACAGCCCCCCTCCTAGAAGGGAAACCGTGGGTGGCCCTTCGATCTACGTGAGGACCGTCCGTCGCCAGCCAGCCTTCTGCGGACCAGGTGGTGAGACCTGATGCAGCTGCTGGGGAGCACTAGTGCGATCGGACCCTAGCGGGCTCCCACCCGTGTCCTCCCTAAAGGTGCCAAAAACAAAATGGAGGGAAGTTCGTGAGAGTCAAATGTTTGCAACCTCGTGAACGTCAAATGTTCGCTTGTGAACGCCAATTGTTCGCTTTCAGCTCGTACTCCCCGGTTCACACATGAAACGAAAACAAAAATATGTATCGTGACCATGGTGGCGAGCAAACAGGAAAGTGGCACTTACCGAATGGCGGAGTACCGACAAAAATATATTTGGGTTTTCAAAACGTTTTATTTGTTTTTGGGTTTTCAAAACGTTTTGGACTTCGTTGTGGTTTTCGTACGGGGTTGGCCAGAAAGATAAGGAAAGTGGGAAAAGAGAAGCGGAAGGAAAGCTAATCTTTCAAACGCGCTGGCCAGTGAACTCGCCTACCTGACCTAGTCGACTTCTGCGGTTCGGGTGACGATGTTGTCGACTTAGGCGGTATGTCGGATCGCGTGGCTGGGGGAGTGGATGATGATTTGCCGCCCGGCTCGATGGAAATCGATGGAGCCGATGTAGAAGACTCAGATGGATTGTTCTCCTTGGAGTCAGTAGCGTGAGAAGACGTATCTTCCGTCATAGGCTGCGTTGATTCGTCGGAAGATGAGCAGACATCGTCGTCGAGCTCAGGTTCCATGTGGGCAACCTTGAGGCGGTCAATGGTAACGGCTTCACGTTTGCCGTATCGGTCGATGATAAATACACGGTCCTTACGTTGTAGAACCTTGAAAGGACCTTCATAAGGTCGCTCAAGTGGTCTACGGAGACCATCAACACGGAGGAAAACAAACGGGCAGTGCTGAAGATCTTGAGGCACGAATGACTTATGCTGTTGTTTTCTGGTGTCAGTAAACTTGACCTGACGCATGCTCGTGGCTAGCTGCCGAGCGTAGTTCGCGTCATAACGGGGAACTCTGGGACTCTCGGAAAAGAAGTCACCAGGTAAACGTAGGGGTTGTCCATATACCAGTTCGGCGCTGGACGTATGCAGATCGGTCTTGAGGGATGATCGGATGCCAAGAAGTATCATGGGCAGAGCTTCAGTCCAACTCAGTGCATTGGCGGCGCTGAGTGAAGCTTTCAGCTGTCGGTGGAAACGTTCCACCATGCCGTTCGCCTGTGGATGATAGGCGGTAGTACGAATGCGTCGGCATCCGATGACCTTAAGAAGATCGTTGAAAGTCGAAGATTCGAATTGCGGACCGCGGTCGGTAGTCACTGTGGCTGGACAGCCATGTGAAGCGACCCAGCGCTCGACAAAAGCGCGTGTAACGGTTTCCGCAGCTACGTCAGGAATGGGGACGGCTTCGGGCCAACGGGTGCAACGATCGATCATGGTCAAAATGTAGACCATTCCTTTGGACGGGGCCAACGGTCCAACTAAGTCGAGATGGACATGGGCGAATCGCGTTGAAACGGGCGGGAAGCGACCAAGTGGAGCGGATACGTGCCGCTGGATCTTGGCTTGCTGGCAAGTGAGACAAGTGCGTGCCCAACGCGTAAGATCACGTTGCATCCCAGGCCAAACATATCGATCGGATATGAGTTTGACCGTGGCTTTAATGCCTGGATGGGCAACGTTGTGAAGCGTATCAAAAATAAGACGACGAAAAATTTCAGGAACGACGAGTCGAGGTCGTCCTGTAGAAGTGTCACATAAGATTGTGCTATCGGATGATGGCAGGGGGGTGTGGGGATATCTTCAGGGACGAACTGAAAAGCTCTGTAGAACTTTGATCAGTTGATTGCGCAGCTGCCATGGCATATAGATAAATTACCTGCTGGGCGGGGCTAATTGCAGACACTCTTGACAGAGCATCAGCGACAACATTCTGTTGACCAGAAATGTGTCGAATATCGGTTGAAAATTGGGCGATGAAATCCAGCTGACGAACCTCACGCGGTGAGTGTCGAGCTGATTGATTTCGAAAGGCGAAAGTTAATGGCTTATGGTCGGTGAAGATGACAAAGTGATTACCTTCGAGGACGTGTCGGAAGTGCCGGATCGTCGAGTAAACAGCCAGCAGTTCTCGGCTGAATGTGCTGTATTTAAGTTCTGCTGGTTGCAAGCGTCTCGAATAGAAAGCAAGTGGCTTCCAACATCCATTAGTCATCTGCTGTAAGACCGCGCCAATAGCGGTGCTCGATGCATCGACGGCAATGCTAAGCGGCGCTTTGGCGTCAAAATGATGAAGCATAACTGAGGCGGCTAAAGCATCTTTACTGGCATTGAAAGCTTCACTGGTGGCGGGGGTAAGTTCTACATCCCGTTCTTGCGACCACGGAGTAGGTCGGTCAGCGGGCTGAGTAAATCAGCGCAATGCGGAAGAAATCGTCGATAGTAATTAATCATGCCGTTAAAACGGCGAATGACAGCTACCGTGTTCGGAAGCGGAAAGTCAAGGATAGCTTGGATCTTGTCGTCTAAAGGCCGCATGCCATGTTGATCAATGCGATGACCAAGAAACACTATAGACGGCTGCTGAAAGGTACACTTGTCTGGATTGACAGTGATACTATTGGCAGCGAGTCTTTCAAAGTGGATTTTGAGATGCCTCGATGAGCGTCCTCGGATGCGCTGGCTACTAATATATCGTTGATATAAGGATAGACAAAGTCTAATCCAAGGGTGACGAAATCTATGAAACGCTGAAATGTTTGCGCTGCGTTGCGCAAACCAAATGGCATGCGAAGAAATTCGAACAAACCAAACGGTGTAATGACAGCGGTTTTAGCTATGTCTTTGTCGGCGAACGGGATCTGGTGGTAAGCGCGCACCAGATCAATTTTCGAGAACACACGGGCACCTCGTAGGTTAGCCGTTATGTCCTGAATGTGCGGTATGGGCACTGGTCGGGAACGTTTAGGATGTTCAGAGTGCGGTAGTCGCCACATAGACGCAAGTCTCCTCACTTTTTAGGCACTATGTGAAGCGGTGATGCCCACGGGCTCTTTGAAGGTCTAACTACCTAGTTCGAGCATGTCCTCGAATTCAGCTCTAGCGATACGAAGTTTATCCGGTGTAAGTCCTCTGGCCTTAGCGAAAACAGGTGGTCCTTTCGTAAGGATATGATGTTTCGCGACATCGGTTGCGGCAGGCATCGAAGTGACAGCACGAAAGACCTGTGGAAAACGGTCGAGGAGCATTTGCCCGATGGGTGGGCTCATCTGAGTCGCGTACACGGGACTGATTGACTCAGTATCGGTCAAAGTCCCAATGACAGAGAGACTCGTTAAATGGTCGAGGAGACGATGTTGCTTTGTATCTACAAGCAAGTAGTAGTACTGCATAAAATCGAGTCCAAGGATGGGTGTTTGAACGTCTGCAATGAGAAATACCCATTTAAAAGATCGTCGTAAGTCAAGATTGAGCGTGCGCGAGCGTTGACCATACACTCGAATGATGGTTCCGTTAGCTGCGCGCAATGAGCTAGTCACCTCAGTAACGTCAGTGGGATCGCGTGGGATAACGCTAACTTCTGCGCCTGTGTCAACGAGGTAGCGTAGTCCCGTTTTCCGGTCGGTAACGAAGAAAAGGTGACTGCGATGACCAGCGACGTCCGTCGCCCCTACGTGCTGGTCGGTCCGTTTCCCTGTGTTTGGCGCTTAAAGGAACAAGGGGAACGGCACGATCTGGCTTGCGGACCAAATCGCTTGTGGTACCAGCAATAGAATGGTCTAGGCGGGGACTTCGAAGAGGAACGAGAACGGGTTCGGCTTTTAGGACGAGATCGGCGGTTAGATACGGAAACTGAAATGTCTGCGAGTCGTTTATTAAGCTCGGCCATCTGCGCCCTGAGTTCCGCTAACTCAGCATCAGAGGTCGATTGGACCTGCGAAACTTGGGCGTAAGATTCCCAGATACGGTCGGCGGTGTCAGCTAACAGGGACAGTGGAGCATCGCCATTAGCGGAAAGAACGTGACACATCTCACGGGGCAGTCGTTGTAACCACATCTCCCGGAGAAAATTGTCATCTACAGTGGTGGGTTTTGCTAGGCTCTGCATTTTTCTTAACAACTGAGACGGCTTAAGGTCACCGAGTTGCGTTTCGCTTAAGAGTTTTGTTACTCTTTGTCGGTCGGACAAGCCTGTTCTTTTCAGAACTGCGGCTTTAATCGTTTCATAAGTTTGCTGATCCTCGGGCAGATCTAGAATGTCATCCAGGTCGTCGATAACATGCGGAGGGAGCGCGGCTACGACATGGTGGAACTTAATGTAACCGGACTTAATACGACGTAAAAGGAACTGCGATTCTATCTGCGAGAACCAGGCCTTAGGATTAGTCTCGCGAAAAGGAGGTATAGGGAGACTAACGGTACTAACCTGGGCGTCCGAATCTGGATTTATAACCTCCATGGCGAAAATTACTGAGCCAGCAGAATGGAAACCCAAAATTAAAAGTATAGAAAATTAGAAATGTAGACGAAAATGTGGCCGAATCTGAAAAGAAAAGTTAGTAAAAGACTCACCAATTGTAAGTGCGTCACCGATTATAAGTCGGGTGTCACCAATTATAGCGCGTTGGTCTAACGGTATCTATCCGAAACTCAGATTCAAATGGCCAACCAAAGGCGTGCGGCAGAACATAGGGAAATAAGCTAGAAAAATGTTTATTAGAAGGTTGCTTAATCTTAAGACTAAAAATAGGGCACCGGAAGATGACTAGCTAGGGAGTATGTGGTAGGGTGCTGAGTGCGATCGGAGAACCGACGTTCTTTTCGAAGCCCGCGGACAAAGTCCGGATGTTGTCGGTGTGTCTCATACAAGCACGTGCACCATACAAACATGCAAACCACTTACTTCTCTAATACATGAGAAAACTATGATTTCATAGTATTTAGGATTGATTTACACATCAAGCGGGGGAATCTCCAGGTCACTACACGTCTTCACAGTATTGGCTAGCTTGAACCTTTCTAAATCAGCTGGTCCTGACGGTTATTGTGGCACATCCTAACGAATGGATCAGTGAATCCAAATGATGTGCATAGCTGGACGCTAAACGCGTGCGTCCGCCTGCCGTAATTATTGATTGATAATTTGGTTTCTGTGTGCATGTGAGCTCGAGTGCCTCTCACGTCCTGTTGCGGTCTTTTTGAGACTGACTACTACACCAATAATCATCTTATTACACAGCTCTGTTTTCCTGTTTGCGTCTGACTTACCAACTGGCGATGGAGGTAAAAGTTTGATCGGATACGACGAGCTATGTCGTTTTCAGTGGAGCAACTGACCGCAATACTTCAACATCAACAGAAGCAATTTGAAGAAAGCCAGACAAGATTGCTCGAAAATGTCCTTCAGCGTTTAGCGGTTCAAGCAAGACCAACCAATGAAAGGCAGCAATCATCAGCGGATGCGATCGCGAACAATATTTGTGAGTTTCAGTATGACCCGGATGCCGGCTTAACCTTCGAATCTTGGTTCAGAAGCTACGAAGACGTTTTCCAGTCCGAATTCACTGATGCTGGTGACGGATGGAAGTGCAGACTGCTTTTGCGGAAACTGGGAACCATGGAGCAAGACAACATTCTCAATTTTATTTTGCCAAAGTGCCCTAAAGATTTTACCTTTGACCAACTTGTACCTCTGCTAAATGACATTTTTGGTGAATAGTCTTCCTTATTCAGCTTCCGATACAACTTCATGAAGCTCATTAAGTGCGCGTCAGACGATTTCGTAACTTACGCCAGTACCGCCAATCGTCATTGCGAGCGTTTCAGGCTAAATGAAATGTCAGCCGACCAGTTCAAGGCCTTATTTTTCGTTTGTGGTCTCCAAGCGCCCGAGGATGCTGAAATACGCATGAGGCTGCGTAACAAAATTGAGCAGGACCCGTCCATCAATCTCATGTCCATCACTACCCCATTCCATAGGTTAATCAACTTGAAACACGATACAAACATGATTGGCCAAGGCCACAGTCCATGTCCCGTGGATGTGTTGGCGGTATCAAACCAGTGCGAGAGTACACCGATGGTCCAAAACTCAATGATGTCAAACAGACCACCATCCGTATGCTGGCAATGTGGCGAATGACACTTCGTCAAATTCTGCCCGTTCAACAAGCATCTTTGTCAGAAATGCAACAAACGGGGACACAAGGAGGAGCATTGCCGTGCAATCATTTTCAACACGAACGCTTACACCAGACGTGTCAAGACGTTTGTACTCACATCGTTAGCAAAACAAAAACTTCAAATTTATCCTGTCTTTGCTACCTTCGCTACAGGGACCGATAAACCCAGGTTCGGAACAGTGGTTGTGAACCAGGTGCCCGTACGCTTCCAAGTTAACACTGCTTCAGACATCACGCTCATTTCCGAGACAACTTGGAAGAATATCGGTGGGCCAGCTGTTCAAAGAACAACTCGGATTGCAACCAACGCTTCAGGAGGACCGCTGGACTTGGCCGGTGAAATCTATTGTCAGTTCATAGGGGTATGCTACATAACGAAACATCCCGATCTAAACTTATTCGGTTTCGATTGGATTGAGAATATGAAACTGCTTGATGTTCCCTTGAATTCCGTGTGCAACAAAGTAGGCGACGCATCTGCAGAGTAGACGGAGTTTTTACAGCGGAACTATCCGCAGATGTTTCAAGATGGTCTGGGATTGTGCACGCATACCAAGACCAATCTTTCCCTGCAGCCGGAAGCAAAGTCAGTCTTCCGACCAAAGAGACCAGTTCCATATGCAATGATTTCAATCATCGATCAAGAACTTGACAGACTACAGTCAACCGGAGTTATCAAGCCGACGAATTTCTCTTCATTGTGATTGTCAAGAAACCAAACGGAATGATATGCTTATGTGCAGATTACTCTACTGGCCTGAATGCCGCCTTAGAAGACCACAAATACCCTCTACCCATTTTCTGAGGACCTTTTTGCACGTCTGAAAGGTGGCAAGTGTTTTGTCAAATTAGACTTGTCAGACGCATATTTCCAGATTGAAATGCCAGAAGAATCGTGTGAATTTCTAACGATTACTACTCACAGATGACTATTCCAGTATACACGCCTACTATTTGGCGTTAAGTCGGCCCCAGCAATCTTTCAGCAGATCATGCATACGATGCTATAGGGAATACTTTATGTCGCTGCATGCCTGGACGATATCATTATCATGGGATCTAACCAGGAAGAACTACACCAACGAACGGAACTCGTGCTTGGCAGAATAAAGGAGTATGGTTTTCGCCTGCAAATGGACAAGTGTTTTTCATGACCTCCATTGAATACCTGGGCTTTATCATTGATCAAAATGGACGAAGACCTGGTCCATCAAACATCAAGGCGATCAAGGAAATGCCTCCGCCAAAAGACGTAGCGACGTTGAGATCATTCCTGGGTATGGTGAGCTATTACGGTACCTACCTGCCGTCCATGCATGACCTACGCGGACCATTAAACCGGTAGCTGATGAAGGACGCCCCGTGGGTCTGGACTATCGAATGTCAGGAAGCCTTCGATTACATCAAATTGTTACTAAGCTCTGAACTGATGCTAACGCACTATGATCCGAAACTGCCAATTGTAGTGGCATCGGATACATCCATCTATAGTTGGAACAATCATCTCCCACATTTTCCTAGATGGATCTGAGAAGCCAGTCGTTCATACCGCTCGTTCACCGACAGCAGCAGAAAGAATCGTCAAATTGAAAAGGAGGCTCTCGCTGTTGTGTTTGCAGTGAAACATTTTCACGAACTGTTATATGGCCGTTACTTTACCATACTAACGGACCATAAACCGCTTATTGCTATATTCGGCTCGAAGAAACTAATTGCTGTATATACGGCCAATCGTCTGCAGAGATGGGCGACAATTTCAAAATCAAGTACCGATCGACGAGCGACATTTGTCAGGCCGATGCGCTGTCAAGGTTGTTAGACGAACAGCCCTAACCAGAAGACACTGTCGTTGCAAATGTCTCGATCGGAACGGAAGTTAACCGTTTACTCTCGGATATTGTGAGCCAGCTTCTAATATCCTTCAGTCCTATTCGAGACGCCACCTTACGGCACCTGATGCTGTCACAGGTGAGCACGTTTTACCACTCACAGTGGCCTCGAAAATTTTCCAACGCACAGCTACAGCAACTTTTCCAGAGACGAAATGCACTATCAGTCGTCGAAGACTGTATCTTGTTTGGTGAATGTGTCGTCATCCCAGCCGAACTTTAATCTAAAGTCTTACATCAATTTCATAATGGACACTCCGGTTCCAACAGGATCAATGCTTTAGCGAGGAATTATGTATACTGGCCGTTTATGGATTCTCAAATTGAGGAGTTAACTCGTTCCTGTTCAAATTGTGCTCTAGCAGCAAAATCGCCACGGAAATGCTAACTGTTCTCCTGGTCAAAGCCCACGAAACCATAGTCAAAGGTTCGCCATGATTTCGCAGGACTAATCAAAGGACAGAACTACTTACTTATCATCGATGCATACAGCAAATTGCCCGAGATCTTCCAAATGTCGTACACATCAACGTGGGTTACGATTACAGTCCTCAGGGAAGTATCCAGTCGGTTCGGTTTTCCGGAAATAGTAGTATCCGACAATGGACCCCAGTTTACCTCTTCACGTTTTGCTGAACTCTGCGGTACACGGCATGCAGCATTTGTGCTCACTTTATCATTCACAGTCAAATGGGTAAGCTG
>CALYDF020008787.1:0-11330 GCA_944474145.2 Dicrocoelium dendriticum
ATATATATATATATATATATATATATATATATATATATATATATATACCTTTTGTGGTATTATCTTCTTGTTCCGCTTCCTCTTCATCATTTTTCGTTTTCATGGCGAAGAGAGCCCTGTGAACTGAATGCAGCGGGCATTTTGCCGGAAGCTGAAACGATGTGTTCACCTTGATCCGCGTGCCTGAGATGGCGGCCTCACGGAACCCCCAAGCGCGCTTGCGGCCTGCAGTGGTCGCTCGGCAGTGAAGCCTCGCGGCAATCTCCCACTGATTTGTTTGTCCAGGTCATAGTGTTGTTTAACTGAATTGGGCTGGCGCTGGTCAGCTTCTATTACTTATCCTTTTTATCTTCCTATGCACTGAAATGATCCATAGCTGGTCTCAGGATCGTTTGGTTTCGGTGCAGCCTGAAGATGGGATCAAAATGTTTCCCTCACCATTATTATCTTGCGTTTTGATTTCCCTCTTCGTCAGGCAGGTTTCAGATATCACCGTTTTTTTCACCCTTGTGTGCAGCACCAAATGTGACTGAGCAATTGGCCATCTTCTTAATGCATTTTTAATGTCGACAACACTGGGACCGATGCTCTGGATTCCTTTGTTTTCAACTTGACTCCCTAAATTCGCTTCACTATCTTGCGGACAGGCTATTAAACCAAAAGAGAAAGTAACATCAGCGGTACACATTGGTACGCAGTACCGACGCCTTGCCGCCGCGCAACCACCGGTCGCACGTGGGCTAAGAACACTGCGAGGCTCACCCTGCTCCACCACGCAGGTTCGAACCCGCGCAAGCTCATTGCACTGGCCGTATTCAACCAACGGCTTTGGGTGGTGTCCCCAAACTCAACACTCTATCTCAGCTTGGGCAACCGAGCAGTATCGTGCCCTCTAACGAAACTGTGTTGTGTACGGTTTTATTTTTACGCCAAATGTGCTTTCCTTTGATTTCCATGGTATTTGATGGTTCCATGTTTATTCATTGTCTGTTGGATAAATAAATGAATAAATTACGAACAGCTGCTCATCATTTTTTAGATGGTAGATGCTGACGATGATTTGAATGTAGATCCTCTTCCTGTTGATCCTCCGGATGAAAGTTTGCCTAATGGTTCGAGTGCTTCACACTCGAAAAAGGAAAAGAAGAAATGTAAGAAACGAAAACCTGTAAAGCGAGTAGAAAAAATGGAAGTGGAACCTGAACAATCGATAGAATTAGAAGATGAACCAAAGGCATATATACCCGGGAGATCGAGACCACTAATGCAGGATGAAGAGCTTGTTATGGACAAATCATCCTACCGTATGTTTTACCAACTTCAGGTAGAGTCTTCCTGCCTCAGTTTCGATTTGCTGTTGGACAATTTGGGTTCGAACAGAGAAATAGAGGTAAACGGCCCTGCAACAAGCACTTGCATGATAACGGGAACCCAGGCTTCTCGGGGAATGAAGAATTCTCTTGTTGTGATGCGGTTGGACAATTTGAAGCCCTTCTCTAGGAAGGTAAGTGTAGGATAACAAGTTTCTAACCCTTTGGGGTTTAGTAGCTGCAATCTGTCATGTAACCCGATTTCGCACTGCTTGTAGGCCAAACCAGAAGGCGCGGATGCGGATCATGAATCCGAAACAGATGAAAGCAGTTCAGACGAAGAGGATTTAGACGCTCAACCGGATTTAGAAGCGGCCACTATCAATCACGAAGGTACAGTCAACCGAACCCGCGCTCGTCAACACGGGGGTCGCTATTTGGCCGCTTCCTGGTCCGAAGCTGGAAAAGTATGTTGTTCGCCGTTTGCAGTATGAAATAGTCATTTCAACTTGAATTATCGAGCATTATAGCCACATCTACTTGTTTTGTGCGGCAACATTACTTCCTCGTCTCTGCATCTCACTTTTGTACTTGCCTTCTCCGCACACTTCCCAGAGACCATTTTTTCAGGAATCATAGGTCAGATCACGCTATCCATGCGTGGCAGCTCTGGGAGAAGCACCATATCAGCGCACTCGAGACTGCACCACACAGGGCGACGAAGAACATCAATGCTTTGTCCCACCTACCCTACCAAATTAAGTTGCTTGTGGATTTTGTGAGTAGTGTGAGTTTCGTAGAAAGTAGAGGCCACGATTAAACTTCGCACAATAATCTGCCTCGACGGGGAATCGAACCCCGGATCCACGGATTCCCGGTCCGTTGCTCTACCACTGAGCTACCGAGGGCTGACGATCAGGTGCGTACTTTAATACATGACTTCTGCTTAGTTCGCGACGTATTGCCAATAAGCTCACAGTATCTGTCCTGGTGTTGCAGATTGGCTCACTCACTCGTCACTTCCCAATGAACCGAAGTATCTGTCCTTGATGTTCAATGGGCGATGGTAAATTACTTGTGTTGTGAATAGTGCTCAGTGGTAAAGCAGCGGACCGGTAGTCCGTGTATCCGGGGTTCGATTCCCCGTCGAGGCAGATTATTGTGCGAAGTTTAATCGTGGCTTATACTTTCTACAAATTAAGTTGAAAACTCTAAGGGGCGGTCTGAGAGTGGTGTATCATATACTAAAATCCTCAACCACCCTTACAACCAACTTTTGAAATTGAGCGAAAACACATCGCCAAGGGGTCATCAGTTTAAGTTGGCCACACAGTACAGCTGACTGGAATGTGGACAGAACTTTCTTGTGGCACAGCCTTGAAGTCCCATACCATCGCATATAATTAATGCCCTTATCTTAACACAATACAAAATGGCTTGACAACACACACACACACACACATTTACATCATATGATGTGATGACGACATCAGTGCATAGCAAGCACTGAGCTATGTTGAAATCCCCCCCTAAACTCTAGACAGAATTACTTAAATCTATGTTACTGCAAACCTCTTGATAAGTCATGCAACTTACGCGCTGTTTTATCGACACTGTGTTTTAATCTTGTGATTTTCACTTTAGCCATCCTCCAACACTTGTCAAGCATTTGCTTTTTTAACCATTACTAACGATTGCTCCATATTTACGTTTGTCATGCCATCGGGAGTTAAGGTTGCTATTGGCTGACGCGCTTGCTTCGTCAGTTGTTGAGTAGTCCACCGAGGTCTGTAATTCGATTGTGTATGTTTCGTCACCAAGTGAGTTGACTTCATCATTGAGATAATGTGTAGCGGTACGATAATCTGTCATTTAAAGTATCTAACATCTTTGGCGGTAATGTTACTTTCAGAGCTCTCCGTATCAACTAACGCTTTCGGAGCGGTTGTTGATGATTACGTCGATGATAGCGATATCGCTATCCTTGCAGATCCTGTATCACTACAGTCACTGCTAAATCCGGTCGACCAATCAGCTTCTATGCTTGGTCTCAAAATTAACATAAGCGAGAGGAAGTACTTCTCATCGTCAGCCACCCAGTGCGCCCCGTCGCTATCCTTACATGCACAACTCATCGAGTCTGTAGCTGAACTCAAGGATAGTTGTGGTCCGTATTTTTGTCACTACCGGTCTTAGGCTAATACTCCTTTGGTTAGCACAGTCGTTGCGACTGCCCTTCTGGTATATTGCAATTGGAATCGGTTCCCTCCAGTTAGCTGGAATGACCTCTGCCCTCCAGACATCTTCGAACATGAAGGTCAGTGCTTTGCAGAGGATCTCATCGCCATCCTTAACTAGTAGGGACGCGGTGGAATCCATGCCAGAATCTTGAAAACGATCAAAGGCCCGGATCGCGTTTCTACCTCCACTCCCCATTGAGCCTCTAAACTAACTGGCTATGGCTCGGTGTGCACCACCTAAATAGGAAGAGGTCCGAAAGCAGGTGGCCAACTGAACTGATCTTGAAAGCGTTCCGCTCAGCGAGCCATACGGCGTACCTTATTGTGAATCAGAGTACCCGCGCTGCCTCTGATTGTTTCACTGACGCTTGCTTTTTCTGTGACCAGTGGCGCGGATCGGCAGAAAGAGTTTGCGATAGTTTCCTACTGCTCCCGCCTCCTCCATTTCTTGAGGCCGACTGGTCCACAAAGCTTCTTTGTTAGATCGCGGACTTCGCTTTAGTTCGCGCCTAATAGTCCGTCTGGTCACATTGTACTCTGAGCCAGCCGGAAGTTTTCCTCTGGATTCCCACAGGTTCACCGACTTCACAGATATCCAGTTACTACTACGATGATGATTGATAGTATCGCAAGCCGCTGCTCCATCCTCGTGCACGGCAGCCGAGATTCTATTCCTTTGAAACTGAGCATCTTTCGAACCAGAGAGCGGCTATGTAGGGCATCCTCGTAGGCTTACGTGACCGAGGACTGTAATAACTCTTCATTCCCCAGTCCAGGTGGGCGCTTGGTACTTCTCTCGGTAAAGGACATAGGAAACAACGTGCCAAGACATGCTCAGAGTCGACACGGGTGTTAAAGAACGAGCGACAATCCATGGTGGAACGACGCCACCTGTAACTTACGGCCATGTGATCAATTTGGGTCCATCGCTGGCCAGCTATCGGGGAACGCCAAGTGGTGCTTCGGCCCCCACTGTGTCTACATGCGGTGCTACTAAACAACAACCAGTGCTCCGCACAACGCTGTAACAGACGTTCGCCGTTGTCCGTCTGGTCGGAGTTAAGTCCATAATTACCAATTAGCAGAAGTTCTGAAGAGTTCAGATGACCTGTTTGCGCATTCATAACCCCAGCGGCGATAACGATATCTGAATTGGTAACGCTGCGTAGTAGCGTGTTCAGTCCGTGGTAGTAGGTGTCCTTAGCCGCATCAGAACTGCAGTCGTTGGGAACATAAGTGGAAACCACAAGCAAACAGCATCTAGTGATACTTCATAAATTAACCTTAGTTGATATCATCAAACGAACTGCATACAAACTGCTTCTCACGCAATCCAAACAACGAGCGATAGCAGCGTTGGAGATGCGAACGATGCTCACTCCAGTTTGGCCACTGTTTGCTGCAATAGCCTTTCCGGACGCGTTACTTATTGCCATAGGACAAGCCGCTTGCAGTTAGTTCAGCAACCCCATGAGGGTCGTTGATTCTGGTTGCTTACGCGCAACACATGTTACTACCCAGCTGTTGTAACGCTTCTTCTTCACTGTTGTAACGCTTCTTCTTACCTCTGCTCTCTGCCACTGACGACTGTTGTACGGTTGCTAGCTGCCCTATGAGACTGCGACTGTCTGACTTCTCAGTCACGCGCCAACCCAACCGACGGAATACAGAAGACCAAGGCTCGGTAAACAGGGAGTCT
Source organism: Dicrocoelium dendriticum (assembly GCA_944474145.2). Taxonomy (NCBI): domain Eukaryota; kingdom Metazoa; phylum Platyhelminthes; class Trematoda; order Plagiorchiida; family Dicrocoeliidae; genus Dicrocoelium; species Dicrocoelium dendriticum. The sequence continues at coordinate 5,250 of CALYDF020008787.1, forward strand.
ATCTACACCATAAGTTAACTGTATTTATAGGTAACCGAAATATGCTAATTTAGGAGGTCAAGATCGTTCATTTTTGTGCGTCCGGTTTTCAGCCGGTGTGAGTGAGTTCCGCTCCCCGGGTTTATCATATTGACGGTATAGTACGATTCGTTTTACGCGGACTGGTAATTGCTGGCCGATCAATTCTCAGTCGATACCCAACTTTAGCTCCGCTTCCGTCTCTATTACCTCCCCCTTCAACTTGATTGCTCCTACCTATTTGCCGCATTTGGGCTTGGTCGTAGCTCTTTACCCTGGGGTCCACTTGTAGCCATCGCGTCTGCCTTCTTCTTCGACTTGGCCTGGATGTCACGTCGTGTGGCGTCTGTGCGACCGGCCGTGTTCCGCTTTGGGGATCAGTTCTGTTTTCTAAACCAAATGTATCCAGTAGTATGTCCCACTGTGGTGCCGCTAGTTCTTGATCTCTTTGAGTTTTGCCATGCCGCTGTCGTAGACGATCGATATGTCTGGTCCACTTGTCCTTTCCGACCATTATCTCATAAATAACTTTACTCATCTTTCTGGGGTCTGGAAGTTTCGTGCATACACCAAGTCGCCAATCTTGAACTTGCGAAGCCTGTTATCCTGCCCGCTTCTCGGTTGTCCGTTGCGTTTGTCAACATTTCTGGGAATCAGGCTATCAAATGTCATTCTAACTTTTCGTCCAAATAGACATTCAGAAGGAGATTTACCCTCCAGTGTGTTTGGATTTGGAGTGTTTCGATACATCCTCAAAAACGGCTGAATTGCATCTCGTGACACCCTCGTTCCTTCCGCTTTGAGGAGAGCACGTTTAAAAGTATCTACAAACCGTTCGGCTTGCCCATTCGATTGTGGATGGTACGGCGGCGAAAACTTGTGCTGGATTCCGTTTTGTCTGCAAGATTCTCTGAACAGCGTTGAGGTGAACTGGGGTGCCAAAATACTGGAACAGTTTGTTCAGCTCATTGATAGTGTGCTGGGCGGTAGGATTTTGCATCGGAATCATGTCGGGCCATTTTGTGTAGGAATCAACAAAGATCTAATAAGATTGACCGTTGATTGGTTCCGCATAATCCAAGTGAATTCTCTGCCAGGGCTTTTCCGACTTTTGCCAAAGGTGCCACGAACATCTCGGAGGTGGCTTTGCCGCTTGTTGACAAGATTCACAACTTTGGCAGAACTGCTCGATTTCTGCATCCATTTGAGGCCAATACACAAAACTTCGCGCCAGTGCCTTCATTCGCCTGGTTCCCGGATGTCCTGAATGAAACCTGTAGTATTCGCTTCCGCAACTTCCTTGGTACCACGACTTGGTCTCCAAACATTAGACAATTGTCAGCGACCGAAACGGATCCGCGTCGATTAAAGAAAGTTTGTAACTCATTCGAATTTCTGACATAAGGCCAACTGGACTGCACAAACCCTATCACTCAGCAAGATATCGTCTCAAACCGTCTCTGCACGAATCGTGTCCGACGTTACTGGCAACTCCCTTAGACTGTCAACCAGGATGCGCTGAACTTCCGACTCGAATTTGGCAGATGCAATCACGCAGTCATCGTCAACACATAATTGGAGGCGTCCGAAGCAACAACAATCTCCAAATTTGGGTTGAAGTGGGTCAAAAGTAAATCAGAACTGCGCGCTGTTTTAACTGTATCAAAGGATTGTTGGAACTCCTTTGTCCATCGCCATTCTTTCCCTTTCATCAGCAACTGGTTCAGAGGACCTCTAGTCTGATGTAGACTTGGCAGGAAGGCGCTATAATGACTTATAAGACCGAGAAATGCACGAAGTTCGGCAACATCCCTTGGTGGTGGCATTTACTTGACGGCTTCTATATTAGCGGGATCCGGACGTCTGCCATGTTTGTCAATGACGAACCCGAGAAATTTGACACTTTCCATCAGGAAATTGCATTTTTCCGCTCGTAACCGGAAACCAGCTTCTTCTAGACGAGTGAGCACTTTCTCTAACGTGGCCAGCAATGTTTGTGGGTCAGACACCATAATCAATGCGTCATCCAGGTATACTGCGACCCCAGGGATATCGTTCAGCAGCGTATCCATGATTTGTTGAAAAATGGCGGGAGCAGTTTTCACTCCGAATGGCAACCGATTGTACTGAAGAAGACCCAGATGCGTATTGACCGTCAATAGAGTTCTGCATTTCTCGGCTACTGGAACTTGTAAGTAAGCATCAGCTAGATTGAGTTTCGCAAACCATTTTCCACCGTCAAGCTTGGTGAACAAATCTTCAGGTATAGGCAAAGGGTACTGGTGGTTCTCCAACATGGAATTTAAGCCGGTTGAAAAGTCAGCACAAATACGTACCTTGCGGTTTCCTTTCTTTATCACAACGATGGTTGCGGCCCATTCGGAGTAATGTACGCGCTCGATTATGCCTTCCGACTGCAACCTATTTAACTCAGACTCCACTATTAGTTGTGTTGCGTACGGCACTGGACGTTTTGGTCTAAAGACTGGTCTGGCGTCTGGTTTGAGGTTCAGCTCAGCTCTGGCTATCCGGCAGCATCCAAAACCGGGTTGGAACAAACTTTCGTGGCGTCGTTTCAATTCTGCAATTTGACTGTAAAGTTCGAGGTTCATATTCTGCGTCTCTGTGTTTCTCAACTTATAATTTCTGGCTTATGCTGTTAACTGACTGGTCAAGTAATTTCAATTCCTCCATCCAGTCGAGACCCAGCAAATTCAATCCTGGTTGATCTGTCAAAAAACAGCTTGTACGAATGTGCTGATCACGGAAACTGACCTGACAATGCAACTCTCCGAGAAGTTTCCAAATACCGCCGGATGCGTTTCGTGCTGTGTGGACAAGTGGTGGTCGCCCCAATATTATACACCATGTGTCTCGACAAATCAAAGTGATGTCTGACGCAGCATCCAACTGCAGCTTAACTTCCTTATCGTTGATCTTCAAAATTGTAAACTTACGCCTGCGGACACCGTGAACCTTGAAACTCGCCGTCACCGTTTTGGCCTCGTTGTTGCATCGGAAGCGCACCGGGATTCGACGCCGTATTCCGCTCATTGTTGGTCGCTTCGCAAGACAACACGACTCTTTGTGTCCTCGCTTACCACAACGATTGCAAATGTGATTTCGGAACGGGTAGTTTCGACCAAAGTGCCATTCCCTGCAAAACCAACAAGCAGAAGAGGGTTTAGAATGTGGTGAACGCACATGAACCGATTCTTTCTGAGGACTTCTGCTGACCCTGCAAATGATGTCCTGACTACTCTGGATAGAGGACTGTTGGATCATTGCAGCATCATGCTTCAAGTTCACCAACCGTTGGCATTCGTTCGTCACTTCCTGCAGTGTGATCTCGGGATTTTGTTCAATTCTGCTCAGTACTCTTGTTCGGACATCCGCATCTTTGGTTGCTTGAAGACCACACACATAAATAAGGCACTTGTACTGATCAGCTGTCATCTTGTGAAACAGCGACCGTTCACACTCACGATTTATGCGACTCGAGTAAGTAACCCAGTCTTCGTCGTCTCGCTTGGTCATTGTCAGGCACTTGTATCGGATATTGAATAATGACGGCTGCTCTCCAAATATCTGGGACAAAGTAGCAACCGCTTCATCGAATGTTAAATCAGTGCTCTTTCGTGCTCGACCGCACCCAATTTCCGCAGCATGAGACGTACTCTCTTGTCCTCTGAAGCACCAGCTAAATCAACGCGAAACAGGTCTTCGTATTTATGGAACCACAATGCAAAGGTAATACCGGCATCAGCATCGCAACGGAACTCGCAAACTTGCTGGGTCAAGGTTTCTGCTGAGGGGCAACGTTCACTTGTTCCTGTTACCGAGCCTGCCTGTAGTGACAGACTCTTGGTCAGCGCTTCGATCAACTTGGCCTGTGCTTTCTCAAACTGCGCCTGCTGTTGCTGCAACAGAGACTGCAATTGCTCAAAACTGACTGACATTTTTGGGTTCTTCTGACTCCTGTCGCCACTGTTGCAACGCTTCTTCTTCACTGTTGTAACGCTTCTTCTTACCTCTGCTCTCTGCCACTGACGACTGTTGTACGGTTGCTAGCTGCCCTATGAGACTGCAACTGTCTGACTTCTCAGTCACGCGCCAACCCAACCGACGGAATACAGAAGACCAAGGCTCGGTAAACAGGGAGTCTATCTACACCATAAGTTAACTGTATTTATAGGTAGCCGAAATATGCTAATTTAGGAGGTCAAGATCGTTCATTTTTGTGCGTCCGGTTTTCAGCCGGTGTGAGTGAGTTCCGCTCCCCGGGTTTATCATATTGACGGTATAGTACGATTCGTTTTACGCGGACTGGTAATTGCTGGCCGATCAATTCTCAGTCGATACCCAACTTTAGCTCCGCTTACGTCTCTATTACCAGCGTGTCCAATCTGCGTGCTAATGCATCCTTTTGCTCTCATGTTGATCTGTTCTCCGAGCTTAATAAAATGATTGCATACGTTTCGCCACCATGCGAGATGGCATCGTCAGTGCGACGGTGTGCGGCCTGTTTATCTTTTTGTCTTAGAGTGTGAACGTTGAACGCCGCTAGGGATACGGTACAGCATGGGCTTTGAAGTGGTTGTTGCTTATTAGCGTCCAACTGGTGATGCGGGAATATGGCTGCAGCTTGTATAACTTCAGTGTCACCGTGGCTGCTGTCAATTATGCTGTGAGTTGTAAAATGTAGTTCACTACTGGGTGTTGGGGATGCGAATGAGAGGAACAGGTGGAAAAGGAAGGATGTTATCGCTTTTCCACCCTGTTGTGCGCGGCAGTTAAGGCGACTCTTGCTAAGCCGCTTGATGGCCGATGCAGGATGTGATTGAATTTTGAGGATATAGTCCTGGTTGTACGTGGGGTGAGATACTACTAGGTCTCCCAGACCTAGACGAAATGAAGATTAGGGTTATCGACCAAAACCATTGGCTCAAAAGCCTATTCGCAAGGTAGCGGAGAGATAGCAGTGCTTTACTAATGATTAAGTTTTACAGAAATGGACGCCGTTCCATTTCCATCACCAACCAGGAGGACTAAGAGACTGAGTTTGTCTGACCTCTAACCATTGACAAATCTGGTAGGACTAGCTGTCAATAGGCGCGATGGCCCCACCCAATGTAGCTCAATGGGTAGAAGATGTACGCAAACCTTGGCATCACCTTAAGGTCTAGTCTCGTCGCGATGGGCCTGCACACTTAGGTTTGTGGTGACGAGGCCTAAAAAGGACACAACGTTATCGATGTATTCACTTCGAATTCACCGTCACCCTAAAGACGCCATACCATGGGGTCTATTGTTGAACATCAGTTAGTGAATTTTATTACCTACCCGGTTCTCCCGCCAGAAATTACTACCACTTCAAGACAGCCAGTGGTCAAGAAGACCAGATTTCTGTAGTTCCCAATCCGAATTTGCTGTTTCTGTTCCAAACGTTAACACCAATGGTTTCGCACCATGGTTGATTGATTGATATTCCGTCCCTCCATATCTGGTTGAATCTGCACAGCTGCATGGGTCCTACACTGATACCTGATACAACCTCAGTAGTTTGGCTATCATAGGTTATGCGACTAGCCTTATGTGAGTGATTTGTTGGAGTAATCCGAGTCGCTTTTACTATATGAACTGATGACATGTCTGATCACTTCTTTCACACGGCACCCTGCACTTAGAAAGTTCGGGGGATATAGCGAAGTCTACTTCGTTCTGTATCAACCTATCCAGTAGCGCTTGTGCAGAGGCCGTTTCATACCACGGCGCACACATGCTACTACTACTTTGTTTTCATCCACCGTTACCGAACACAACGATGATTTAGACGTATCTCGCACGTGGATCGAACAGTCTCCATACTGCTGTTCTATAGCAAGCCTAATTTCACACTTACATCTTATAAGATGCTTGTTTTCCGATATCAAATTGTAAAACATTGGGTCCCCTTAAGCCATTTCGTTAAGGCAGAGAGAAGACAGAGGTTGCGATATGTTAACATTTCGATTGTTCTCCTCAGTCGCAAACACAATACGATCAGAAACATACAAGGGATTA
>CALYDF020008788.1:0-11354 GCA_944474145.2 Dicrocoelium dendriticum
TGTTCAACGGAAGCTACGGCAGTGTTCCAGGACGTGGTGGGTTTTCGCCTGGCAAGCGTTTCTCTATAAAAAGCCACAAATGTCCGCTTAACAATACTGCGACCTGGCGGAAGTGCTTAACCACTGAATACAAGTACAGCTGAACAGTTCACCCTGACGCAGTCCTCAGGCTTCTACATACAACCTGTGCAACTGATCTTACCATGTAGAAGGCTTGGCTGGAGCACATAACGTTCCAGTTTCTTAATGCTCTTTGATTGCACCAAAACCTTTTTTGGACTCCTGTGCTCATGCATTACTACGTGGCGAAATCATGACCAACTTGTATATTGACACGACAGTTATGACTGCATTTTACGCGCCTTAGCGCCATCGTGTTCCGTGGTCTCGCTATTACCTGACAAAATGCCCACTCGTATGGATTACATCTTTTTGGTTATACCTTACATTAAAACGAAATGTTTTACTATTCCAAAGAAGCTATGCTTGTATGCAAATTGGATCGCGGCTTCACATGTGTGTCTCGTTTTACCGAGAATATTCCAGTTATTAAAGTATTGTTTTATAGGCCCCTTAAGGAAGAATCAATGTAAGAAGCAATAAAAGTAAAGTTACAGTCAACTGTTCTCTTCAGGTTTTTGTCCTTCAGTAATTGCGCAGAAATGTCGTTCCGAAAGGCAGACGGAAAAAGGTGCCGTCAAAGCAACGATTCAACTTCAACCGCGCACCATACTTGTTTCTAAAACTCTTTACACCGCACCCCTTCTATGTAGGCAACGTCACCGTTGCCGTGCCAAAGTCCCCTTGAGGTGATACTTTGACTTCATTGGCTACTTCTGTCGGTGTTTCACTGAGACGCTCCTCCTTCGAAGGCTCAGTCTCGATTTGGGAGGGTTTAAGTCTATTAAGGTGCACGACCATGTGCTGTCCGGTGGCGTTCTTTTGGCCCTGATTACACAAGTCAGCTCCGATATTATTCGGTCTATCACGTAAGGGACTGCCTACTCAGGATGCAGCTTCGCTGGTATTCCGGATACTGGTGGCTGATGCGAATATACGAGGTCGCCTGCCTTCAGCTGGACATAGAAAACCTTCTTGTCGTTATACTCTTTCTGTCGCCGTTGAGCGTTTGCCAAGTGAATGCGTGCCGCTTCGTGTGTGGGTCGAACGGAGTCAAGAAGCTTACTGACGTGTTCTACCATCGGCGGGTACAATTGTTATGATATCGGCAATCGGACCTCCGAGGTCAGTCAAAGTTCTCTACCTGTCCACATACACGACGGCGTTTGCCCGATAGGAGAGTGGACCGTACTGCGGTAGGTCGCTAAGCATTAGGCGACAAAGTATCCCACGCGTAGATGTTCTGTTTCACGAAGGTCTTCAACAGTGACTTAAATGACCGATACGCCTTCAACCTGTCCGTTCCGTTGTGGATGGTAAGCCGCTGTTCGCGGTGCATTGATCGCGAGTGCTGTGCACATTTCCTGTACCAGTTAGCTTTCAATACATGAACCCCTACCGGACTGCAATTGCCCAGGCGCTCCCCATTGGCAAACGCCCTGGTTAAGCCTCGGGGTGGCCACAGTGGCAGTATCAGCCTGTGTGATTGGCGCAGCTTCACACCATTAGGTTAAGTGGTCAACCATGACTCGGATGTAGCGCTTCCCTCTCGGCGTTTTTGTGTAGCGGACCAACCAGGTCTACTTCAAGTATTTCCTTCGGGTAACCCGCTGTCATGGATGGTAGCCGTGCCCTGTACGTCGTTTGCGGATTTTTAAACGTCTCGCATCTTTCGCAGGCTTGGCAGCAGTTGACATCGTCTCTTCGTTGATGCCGCCACTAGAATCGTCGGCGCGCCGCCGAATCGAGTTTATTGATCCCAGTGTATCCCAGCTGTTGATGCAGTCCAGGCAGCACTTCCGTAACTAACACTTGTGGAACGACGATGCACTTTAGGTAAGTCGGACCAAAATTGAAGCTCAGCACGCCCTGTTAGACGGCGAGCTTATCCCACTTCGCCTATAAGCATTGAGCCTAGTAGTTTTTCCCCTCCATTCCTTTTGGAGCTGGTTTGTTCCTTCCCGAGGGTCGCGCGTGGTAGATAAGTGATATGACTGGGTCCGAAGCTTGTTCTTCTTGCCAACTACCATACTGGGCCAGTTGTAGGTTGACAAGCGCTACGTGTTGTGTAGTGCAGGAACGACGGTTTCGGTGATCTCGAACAGGAATCCGCGATAGCGCGTCCGCGTTGTCGTGGTGTTTCCCAGGCCGATGGTAACAGTCTCACTCGTACTCATGTAGCTGCTGTTGCCATGGAGCAACCTGACCCTCGGGGTCCCTGAAGTTCTGCAGCCACCTGTGGGATTGGTGATCGGACGGTACTAAAACTTTTCTTCCTAACAAATAGTGTCGATTTCGTTTTATGAAAAAAAACAATGTCAACATTTCTTTCCTTTCCGTACAGTAATTTCCCACTCTTGACGTAAGGCTTCTACTAGTGTGGGAAACCATCCTCTCGATGCTATCTTGTCCTTTCTGTGACAAAACAACCCCAATGGCGTGCTCACTGGTATCCGTGTCCAAAACAACCTCCCCAGCATGTGGTGACAAGTCGGGAAAGGTTAACACTGGGGCGGTACAGAGAGACGCGCGTACTCGAGCGAATCTTGCTTGATATTTGACAGTCCACTCGATACTGCGACCCTTCTGTAACAGGGTGTTGAACGGGGCCGCGAATTCCGAGATCCCTTGGCTGAACCGACGATAGTATGACGCCAGCCCTAAGAAACTGCGTAACTCCTCTACGTTGGTAGGGGCTAGCCACGCCTTTACCAGGTCTGTCCTGTGAGGATCGGTCCGGATGCTTGCCCTAGAGATGATGTGCCCGAATTAGGCAACTTCTTATATATAAATGAATAATTTATTCTCGAAAAAGCTAGGCACACCTTTTGGGCATGATAAGCATTGGCCATGATAGCATGATTACCAGCACCAAGCGCGGGAGTAGTAAAGGATGAGAGAGTAGGGTAGGCCCATATGGCCCAACGGTTATACGAAGTCTATTTCCACAGAATGCGAGATGTGGTGATAAGAATCAGATCGCTAATGTGCAGCAGGCTTATGAGGAACTAGGCCGCTTACGTTGTGGGCACAGTGTGAGTCAGGTGAGTGAAGCATGGGGAAAAAGCTGCAAAAAATTCACGAATAGTGGCATGTCACTAATCAAATATGTAGACTTGTTCGTTCGAGAGCAGTTATAGGCACAGAATTTGTAAATGTGGTATCAGGCAACTTGCCAATGTGTGTTAGGGGCAGTGACTTTATTGTGTGGCGAGTCACACCCGCCATGTTGCAGTGTCGTTAAACAGACATTTGTGGTCTTCTGTAGGGATTACGCTTGCCAGACGAAGACCCACCGCTTCCTGGAACACTGCCTGACATTTTTTGGTTGGAGTGTCAGGACTACATTGATCAGACACGTTAGCACTACGGCTAGATTTGTTGGATGTTCATCCTTCGTTCGACCATGTACGATGACATCAGCTAGATAAACGAGACAATTGTGAGGAATTAGATCATGAAGCACTTCCTGCATAGGGCGTTGACGTTGCAGGAGCGTTCGACAGACGGAACGGCATTGTTTGAAACTCATTAAGACCTGAAGGAACTATAAAGGCAATCGTTGCTCTGTCATTCTCTTCGCCCACTACTTGCCAGTACCCGGACACCGGATCTAGCGTGTAAAAATAGGCCGACCCTCCGAGTGCGTCGAAGGGATCATCGATTCATAGGATGGGAAATGCGTATTTTGGAGTGACTGCCTATAGTCACCTATAGTCAACACAACCGAAAACTACCGTCCTTTTTCATTACTAGCGCAACCGGAGATGCCCACGTGATGTAAAGGGACGTACTACCTCTTTTTCCAACATTTCGTCAATAGGCTTCTGCAGTTCGCCTTGCCAGCATCTATCGGATGCTTCACCAAGTTGGTTCGACCTAGGTTGGCGACTGACCACGTTAATGCCTCCGAGTGTTCGCGAAACACATCACTTAGTTTTTTATTGCCTGCTCGTCAGTGGGCCGGTCGGGGAATGGACAAACGTATTTATGCACTGCTCGCAGTCAGAAGTGCTTTCATAACTCGCACAGATTTCCAGAATATCATTCCTGCAAGGCCTAAGTAACATGGCACACTTATCTGTAATCATGCGAAACGGTTCCATATCCAGTCAGCAGTTCAAGCTGCTAGGCACAGCCATACCAATGATTGCGACAAACGGTATTCTATCGGCAACAACCAACTCATGGTTAAACTTTTCGTTAGCCATATCCAGCCACGCAGTAATGGATTCTCGGACAGTGAGGAGCTCGCCGATAGCTGCGGTCAAGCTGTAGTGGCAACGTGCTCGAATAAAATCAGTCAGCTGCTTACTTACCTTATAACCAAGTAAACCTCTGCACGCACTCGTGTCAAGCAAGCCTATCAGTGGGACTTCCTCGACCCGCACTTCTAAGGTTAAGATTGACATTGCACCCGATGTACAGATAACGGCGAGTATAATATTGGATGCTAAACAGTCACGCTCACCTTGAAAAGGCCCGTTGCCGCGAGGTGGTCCGTAATTCCCCTGTCTTTGTGGCTGATATCGTAGCCTTCTGAAATGTCACTGGGTGGTCGCTCGTTCACCATAACGCTGGCGGAAGGTAGATTGATTTGTTCTCTTTTCGAACGGTGTACGCTTGGGATTATTGGGCCACCTTAAGGCACCACACCAATAGTTTGTGTTCCGATCGCCATGTCTACCTGTTCCAACTTCACAGCCGCTTACAGAGCTGTGTCCAGGCACTTGTGGGGACGAAGGCGCAATTCCCTCTTCATAGAAAGCGTTTGGATGCCTCAAGCAACTGTTCCAAGATGCGCTTGTGTCCATCTGCTTGCGATTCCTCTGCGAAAGCCGTTTCTATCATCCTGCGCAGTTCACTTACATAGGTTCCGAGGGCTTCGCCCGCCCCTTGGTATCTGACGTGGAAATCTCGCCGAAATTCAGCAGGCAGGCCGGGCCGGTCCAGTAAGCGCCGAAGGGTGACGAATGTTTCCTGTGTGCCCATTTCTTCCAGAAGTTTAGTATCCGCCACCATATCGAACGCATTGCCTGAGAGCAGTCCCATTATGACTGTACGGAGTTGCGTAACAGGGAAATTCTTTAGGTACGACTGTACTTGTTATGCCCAACTTGAGCAAGACATGCCCGAGGAAAATCTTTCGGGGGCGGTAGCGGTGGTGTGGACGCGGTCGGTAGCGGATTCGTAGTCATCTCCTGTAGTGCGTCTGACAGTACTTTCAAGGCGGCCAAAATTCTCACTCCGGGAACACTAACGAGCTCTTAACTTTCAGCTTCACTTTGACCCGTTGATTTCTGCATCGCTCTGTTGTCCTGGCAGTGTCGCCCAATATAACGTGCGGACAAGGCAGAACTTCAAGGATTGAGACGTAACTACCATTACGCAACCCTATGGCTCTATATGGAAGCATCAACGCCATAGAGGAGGTAAAAGGATAGCTAAAATTAACTGTCCTCTTAGGTTTTTGTCCTCCTTCAGTAATCGCGTAGGAACCTCGTTCTGAAAGGCAGACGGATAAACATGCCGTCAACGCGACGATTCAAATTGAACTACACGCCAAAATAGTTTCGATAGCTTGTTACAGAATCACTGGCCTAGAGAGTGAATACGCAACATCACCTCTCAAGTTAGTCTTGGCACGTTAAAACCACGTAGCTTCTGTGGTCTTTTCTCTCTGCCTGCCGGTGTAGCTGCTTGCTGTGCGTAAGTTCGTCAGTGTTGGACGGTGGCACATGATCGGTTAGTCTTTCACTCGTGAATGCCTTCGTGCGTCGACTCTTTGGCTTTTTTCCAGCCGGTAAGTTCCTGGGCCGTATGTGCAACGACGGATTGCCTCGTCGTTCTCGCTTATGTACTCAGAGTGTTAGATGTAAAGAGCAATATTGCGTGATCACTATGGCCACGTGGTGCATGCTAGTAGTGGGTGCAGTAACAGAAAATTTTGCTGGTTCAGTATCTGCTTCAGTATCCAAATAAATAAATAAATAACCAGTATATCATAGGCACGGTGAGGCACGCCTAAATACGCATGAACCCGGCAATACCAGCACGAATGATTGGTAAATGTACAATAAGGTTGTAAGGTTGGCAATAACCTATGGGATTCATGGTGTGTATTTGTGTGTATGTCGGTATGAATGCTTGCAGGTGTGTTAGTTAAATTTGTAGACATGACGCCGTAGTTGTTATGGTGTTCTCTCGAACCGTCTGAATGAGAAGGGGTGAATGAGAAACTTTGTGCTGGATGATCGGCGTCCATGGAGTGTGTATGGCAGTGACTTTATTTAGTGGGGAGTTACACATGCCAAGCCGCAGTGCTGTTAATCAGACGTATGTGGTATATTATAGGGAGAATGCTTACCATGCCTACACCAAGCATGTCCTAAAACCCTGCCGAGGGACCATTTGCTGGAACAGAACTAACCCGAACCATGGGGAGGTTGTTCGGCTGGTCAATAACGCTCTGGATATTGCCCTTTCTGTAGTGAAACAAAGGGCTGGAGTTGTAGCATTTCAACTGCTACTAGATGCCACTGTAGTCTGTTTGAAGGAGACAATGTGGTTGTTGTTGTCGTCGGAATAGTTCTTCTTCTTGTTCCGCTTCTTCCTCCTCTTATTATTTTGTTGTTGTTGTTGTTGTTCTTGAAGATGATGGTGATGTTGTCGTTGTTCTTGTTTGGGTTGTTATTGTTGTTGTGGTGGTGCTAGTGGTGGTTGTTGGGAACAGTCTAAATCAAACGCCCACGGTGATGTTCCGCATGAAACAACCGCCACTTTCGGTGACGAACAAGGTTTTTTGGATGCTGATGAGGAACCAAGCGGCGTTGGCCCTTGTAAGGGCAGCCTATCTTCTCTGAGCATTGTAGTCCCAAAATAAGCGTGTTGCTTAAAGGGAAAGCTGCCGATGACCAACCTTTTGCGAACTCAGCGTCTACCAATACTCTGACAGCACCATCGGTCGATTGAGCACACTGCTCAGGACACTCATCTGGCGATCAGGATATAAGTTGTTATATGGAAATGTGCGGTGGCGTAGTATATTATAAATGGAATTCATAACAGCGTTTGTACTATTTCGCTCCAAAACAATTGATAACTCTTCTGCCACACTAAGTTTAAATGCACCATGTTAATACTGCACTACTGGCGCGTCGTTAGCAGTTCTCTTCTGTGTCTCGCCGAGTTCGCGGGTCCATTGTACGCTGTGGATAAAAAGCCGGTGAACATCTATTCCAGTTGCTCTACCACAAGTAATTATTTTAGAATACGACGAGTTGAAGATGACATACAGAGATAAGTGCAAGGAGTTTTGTCATTACAAAGTATTTACTTATTTTCGCGGAATGTCTTTTCAGCTACATGCGCGAGGATATGTAATGTGTCTACCGCACAAAAGGTGCATTCTTCGAACCATGCTGTGCAGGAGCCTTTTACGGACGCAGTATCGGCCACTGGTGGGGTCCTTCATCACACTTATGAATCGGACGGGCCTTATGTTTCCCCTTTCTCAAATCTACGTATGCAGCTTTTTTGTATAAAAAGTAGTTTTTTCTAGCCCGCCAAACCAACATTTTGCTTCCAGCGGAATCGGTTACCTTAGAAGAAATTCTGCTTGACGTGGCTCTGAATGGAAGCTTAACTTTGACCCAGATTAACCTCCTTTTGAGCAGCCTTCGGCGTCTATATCCTAACTTACCGGTGGACGCTCGGAGCATTTTGGAAAACATCCCGTCGGTGTCCAGTGCGATTACTCAGAGGCGGCAGTTACATCCATATTGGTTTGTAGGACGTCAAACATGACGAGTTGCGCCAAACACATTCACCCCGTCCGTCGTTGCTAAAGTTGCAGCTCCATATAGCTGGAATGACCGTGATCCAAAGCTCGCACAGACAGCTGTGGCTAATCCTTGGAAGGCAGATGAATCCTTCAAGTGATGTGTTTTTAATTGGTTTTTACAGCGGATTATCAAAACCCATTAATGTGCATGAGTTCCTGCGGCCAGTGGTGGATGAACCGAAGGATGTGGTACGCAAAGTTGTCTGCTTGGAGGATAATGACGATGCTATATATATCGTTCTGGATTGCTTGGTTGCCGATGCACCTGCACGAGCATATGCTCGGCTGGTGAAACAGCCTTCTGGATATTTCGCACGCGAGAAATGCGCAACAACTGTTGAGCAAAGCGTAAGGCTTGATAAACATTTGCAGGTTCGCACCTTGATGGTAGACTGACCTTCCCTACCGATCCCAAAAGCTCATTACGTTATGACGTAGATTTTAGAACACGCAAACAACCGGAACATTACATCGGAGAGTCGCCTTTCGAAGCCCTACAGATTGATATGATAAGTTGTTTCCTACTTGATTACATGCACACCTTGTGTCTGGGATTAACACGGAAGTTAATAATGCTGTGGCGCTGCGACACAACACGTGGAAACATACGATTGCTAGCAATATCCATTGATATCGTCAACGAACGACTTCGCATATGTTCGGCTAACCTGACCTTGGAGTTTCCGCGCAAGTGTCGCACTTTTGAGGACGTGGAACGATGGAAGGCAATGAAAATCAGACAGTTACTTTTATATCTGAGTCCAGTGGTTTCGCGCGACGTGTTGTCCAAAGACCTGTACAATAAGTTCGCCATGTTATCCGTTGCCGAGTACAATCTGTGCTGCCGTAGGTGGTTTTCCAATTACTTTCCGCATGCGAACTCAGTATTGAATATGGTGGTGCGTGACATCGCGAAGCTGTACGGTGAGAAGGAGGTGGTCTTTAACTGCTTTGTAAAGTGCATATGTGCCAGGATGTCAGGCACCTCGGACCCATGGATAACTTTTCCGCATTTCCGTTCGAATCGCTTCTACGACGTCTTCGAAAGCTCACAAATGGCCCGACGCCTGCAGCGTCGCAAAGTTTTCGTCGCGCAACGGAGAGAAGTTTAACGAATGTCACAGACGATGGCTGTTGTTTGTACGACACTGGATCGACCGTAATCGTGCGTCCTGATCGGCGACAAACAGGTTCCTTATATTTCGGTGCGCTGAGTACGAATGCACGTACCGATAACGTTGTCATCGTACGTGGAAGACCTTCGGTAATGCTGGGCCAGAGTCATAATGAATTATGTGTGCAGCATTTCACACAGACTACGTCTCTGTTTGTAAAAAGGTTGCCATCCACGGACCCTCGTATTTTTAAACGTGGGGGTTCCTTAGCTCCACCTACATGGATTCTGTTGAGTGCAATCGGCTGCAAATGTCTTAGGTTGCCGTAGGAGGAGTACATGGTATGTTACACCATTGTTCACAGCTGGCGGCACAAGGATATCAAGAAACGTGCGACGTAGGTCAGCTGTCTTAATTTATTATTTGTTTGCTTCAGTTAACAGTCCGTTTTCTACATCCAATCTGGGTGCGCAAAATCGTTGTATACTAGTAACGGTGTTGCGCCGTTGCAGTTACGTTTTCGACACACTGGACTCCACTACCTGCGCTGCTGCACCTGATATCGCAAATAAAAGTTTCTCCACTGAACACATTCACCTCTTCTGATAAGCTTGTGGAAATGCTGTCCTGAGTACACATTTTTTAGATGTATCGCGTGGTGGAATTTCAAGATTCTTCTGGTGCAGTGGTTCTGTCATCCTGGATGGTTAATAATGAAGAAATTCTGTGGGGACGGTTATCATACAAACAGTTACAGGATTTCCTGATGCACCGCCTGCCCCAACCTGCGTCTGCTGTGAGGTAAAAGTACGAATACACAGTTGTACAGGTGATGCTGCAAAACGATTTATTTGTACGCATTTTTAGATGATTACCTTGAAGCTAAAAGGTTAGAACACAGCTTGCTAACATCAGCCGAATTACCAGCTAGCGGCTCAACGATTCCAATGCTGTGATGGGGGAAGCGAAAGATGTATGCTGTAGCTAGATAGTATATTAACCCAGCACTGTAAAAACGTTTCCTGAATGTGAGTCCCAGCCAACTGCAACGCGGGGCACTCATGAAGTCGTGAACTTGGATTTATCACCGCCACCTCCAAAGCTGTATTTGGAGGAGGAATTAAGCGGTGGCTCTGAGAAAGAAAAGAACATCTATTAACCCATCCCCATACATCCAGGTAAACAACGCGTTTGTTTTTACGCACTCCGTCCGATTCACCCTGACGTTTCTCAGCGTTCAGCTGTTAGCAGAACATCCTGTGACAGCACACTGCTGTTGGAAATGAATGGCTGGTTCACAGCGTCTCCGTAGCATTCACTTGCACCTAGATTGCGAAGCGTAAATCGCGGTGATGAAACTGCGGGAACGAATGACAGCTGTAGAGTCGTCCTTGAACGCGCTGCATACACTTCAGGCGCCAAGTTCCAGCAACAAGTGCCCATTTCCATTACCAATGGACACCATAGTTCAACTGTCATTTTTAAATAATGCACTGGAGAACGCTGAGTTCGTGAACAGCATGGAAAGTCTCGTGCAATTTCACTTACTCGTAGGTGCACTATTTATCCAAAGTAAGCGGCCGGACAATTTCATGCTTACTTGCATGACTCACAACTTGGACAGAAAAGTGAACTGGCGTGGCGTGCATGAGAAGTATAAAGTAGCGAACATACCATTCGCGCGGGCGGTCCTGGATATGTTACCTTATAAGCAACAATCATGTCCTCAACAGATGCCATTATGCGAAAAAACCTACCAGGATGCATAGAGCCTGATTTCCTTGACAAGTTGCGATGCTGGATACAAAGAATAAAAGTGCGTGAATCCTGGATACCGAAGGAAACAGAATGGTTGTCACTGCAAGTTTCCGCTTTGTACATTATTTAATCCATATTACATAATGTTTTCGCGAACTGTCTTTTGTTCATGGCATGCAATGTGTGAGATCGCATTAACGTGCTTTCAGTGGTAATGGAAGGAAGGATAATGCGCTTAGGCTTTACCCGTTACGGCTGGAAATCGGGGAAATGTGAGCGTGCGAATGGAGACACCACGTAATATTTCTCCGCAAGCGCCCGATGTGTGTGATAACTTTTGCCACTCGGGCGCCCATCGGGTGCTCGATCGGTCACCCATCGGACATCCAACGGGCGTTCATCGGACACTGGTGCTGAGTGGGTAGAAGCAAGATGGGATATGTTTGACTGTGAACCTTGCTTAGGCGCTTAGTTGTACAACAGTCCAACAACTTGCGGACGCTTAGTGGCCTACGCAG
>CALYDF020008789.1:0-11325 GCA_944474145.2 Dicrocoelium dendriticum
CCATTGAACACTTGCACATATTTGACTACACTTTGTTATGTTAACATGGTCATGCGTGTAAAGTTGTGTCTCGCGTTCTCTAGAATAAAACCGTTTATTTATTCTAGCGAAACAGAAAAGCAATCACAAGCTTAATTTAGTGGAGAAAGGGAGGATTTAGTGCCACAACTTCAGGGCTTCAAGACGGCGATTATAACTCTGTCACCGTGGTTGACAATACGAAGTTCTCAGGTAGTGCATTCCAGAAATTTATCACCACACAAATAATGAGTGTCATCCCGAAAGCGATCAGATCAGAATACGTGCAAATTCAACAGCAGCCCATAATGGATGAAAAAGCCAGGTTAAGTCTGGGCCTATCCGTCCTGTTAGCATACGGTAAGTTCTTAGTCGACACGAAGACCGCGAGAGCGTAGGGAAAACATTCTTAGCTTGAGCAATCTGTCAGATAAAACAGATGCCGCGGCCCTTGGATCATTTTGGTAACGGTCCTCAACACACATGCCACTGCCAGCTTGTCACGAGTCAGAGAATGAGAACAACATTGCACGCAATAGTCTAGGCGTAATCCAACAATGGCCGTAAACAGTTTAATAAACGTTACTTCCGTCAGCATCCCAAATAATCTACGAAGCAGCCAGAGGGTTCGGAAGCCCTTGCTAGCCGCTCCTTTCTAGTTTCGTTAGATTTGAAGTCCGGAACTAATGTGACACTTAAGTCAAGTTGTTGGAAACCTGTTGTAATCCGTTCCCGCCAATGATATAGTGCGTCGTCCGGCCATCTGTGCCTAAGCTCAAGACAGAACACTGTGGTTTCTTGGCATCCGCCAAAGAATGGACCAATCAACTAGTCCGCTGGGAGCTTGCTGTAAATCTTTGGTGCCACCGGAGTCGCTCACCGTTCACCAGAAATTAATGTCATCTGCAAACATAGGGCTAGTCACATCAACACTTCCGGCGGCTCCTTAACTTACGCACCAACTAGCAGCAGACGAAGGCCTGATCGCTATGGTACGCAGTTTAAAACAACTTGTCGGAGGGAAAGACTAGTGCCTACTAGAATACACATTTCTCTTCCTTCAAGCAATGTTGATAGCCACTGAAGCACGTTTCCGGAAGCGCCGCAGAAACGCATCTTAATAGAAAGAAGAGATTGTGGTACGGAGTAAGATGCTTTGGAGAAGTAAATGTGTCGTACATTCAATGCTCGCCTTGGTTGACATATTCCGCATAGTTCTCTGGAAGAGTCAGTAGATTGTTCAGACGGGAATAACTTTTACGATGGCCAGGTTGAAATGGACTAAGAATGTCAAAAACCTAGAATTGATTTTATTGGGCATCACACACCAGCTTTTCTAGCAAGGTAACTAACACGCTGAGTAAACTAATTAGCATGTAATATACAGGGATGTGCCAGTAAAGCATTTTGTAGAGAAGACAGAAAACAGCTTTCTCTTAGCCAGCAGATGACACGGAGCCAGCTATAGACTTTACCAAAAATTGCGTTGCCGGCTCACAAACTTCATTTGCAAGTTCATATAACAACTTAGGAGAACTGGCATCAATACCAGCGGCTTTGGTAAGACTTATCCCTAGCAGCAGTGAAAAAAATTTTGGCATATGATACGGGGATAACAGTTAATAAAGGGTAAGCCGGGACTTTATTCTCCAAACGATAGCTGGTAAAGGTTACTCAATGATAAACTTCCCCGCACACTGCTTTCAGAGAAGATAGGCATCATAATCCGTGTGCGCGGCAACCCTGCTGGGTCCGTGCAACACCGGGATCGATGTAGTAGCACGCCAAGTTTTCTGCCCTAGGCGAAAAACGCTGCGTATTGGTTGAATCCAAGTTTGTTGGTTCCATTTCAGGACAAGTTTAGGTATCCCTACATTCGTACATTCGTTCCGTGCTCTTCGATGACACAGTTTGACAGAGTCAAACATACTTCCGCCAAAGCAAATTATTGTGGTCTGTGTTCTGAGAGATTTGGAAACAATCGTTTGGTATAATAGTTTGGTAACTTTTCTTCCACGACACGAGGGCTTCGTCAGGCCAGGTGAATCAGTGTGCAATTAGTGCGGGATTCTATAGCGAACAAGGGCGATAAGCGCGTTACCCGAGATTGAGTCATGATGTCATTACAGTAACAGTTAGTGATGTCACCTCAGGTGGTACGATCACAGTGGGAATAGTCCAGGGGTTCCTTTGTACGTCATGAAAATGACGGATAAGCCCATAGCGTTGACAATGGGAGTCAGTTTACACTTTCCAATCTGATCCGCGCACCGATACTCGTCAAGCTGGCCGGCTTAAGACCGCCCGCCATGCATTAGGGAGTTCTACCCCCTCCATTCTATTCACGCAATCGTCAGATTTGGCAATTTCCACCGCTTCGGCAATCAACCGCTGAGTGGTTGATGGGATACCCCTCCTAATGACCTCTACGTTTTCGAGGTCTATCTAGTGACCCGTGCCTAATGCATGCACAGCTACGGCCGAGTCTCTTATTATTGCCTGGTATTCAAACTCGTTTCTTGGAAGTATTGGAATGGGCCTCCTATGCTCCGAAATTCGTGTGCGTACTTCTCTCGCTGTTTGGCCTATATAAACATGTGCACAGTATTTACATTTAATTTTATAAACACAGTTAGTCGTCCTATCCTTGGGAAGGGGGTCCTTCAGGTGTACCAGCGCCGAACGTAACGTTCAACTTCGCTGAAAGATGACCCTTATATTTTCCTTGTTTAGTACCCTCCGAATCAGTGCCTTCCTTGTACGGAATTCCGACCGTCCCTATCCACCCGGCTAGAGGTCTTGACTGCCGGTGTAGCACTTTATGAAATTGGCGTTTGACAAGCCGCCGTGGGTAACCACTTTCTAACAGTTTGCTCATTGCCACTTTCCGCGCAGCCTTTTTGTCCTCCTCCATCGTGCACAAGGTTTGTGCCCTGTAGAACAGCGCTGACTCTATCCCAGCGTGAACCTGTTTCGGATGACCCGAAGTGTAGTGGAGTACGCCGTCAGTGAGAATATTTGTAGCTCGGGATGCGGATGAGGGTATACGGGTGTTCTCCGAGCTGGTTGATTTGGTTGCAGACGTTTCATCGTCAGGCTAGACGACATCATCAGTGCGGTTTATGAGAGCCACTTGCAGATCCAAGTGATTATTGATCACTTGATTCGAACGTCAGGAGTCTATTGGTCCACGTGAGCTGACCGTGTAGTCAACTCTTGCGTGCTATTAGCTAAAGTCCGCCTCAATGATGTTCCTTTGTCTCTTTGATCTGGGGCGGAGTATTGTTTTAACCCTCAGTGCTTCATAGGCAGTATCAAGGTCTAAGTGTCGGTTGACTGAGTTCTTTCCCGAGTACCAAGCCTAGATGAACTCGCGTGCTTTTCGAGTTTTTGCCCTGCCTATGATCCTGACATTCTCCAATTGCGATATATTGTCGTCTTTAAATTTCCCTCATTCCTGTGAACCAGACAGTCATGAAATGGTATTGTGCCGCTACATGATTCCAACTCAATAGTAAACTGTATTCTCTCATAAATGGAGTTTAAGTGATCAAGCTACTCGTCCTTCTTATCCCGTTTAACAAGTACAAAGGTGTCGTCTACAAAACGTCAC
The DNA here is from genome assembly GCA_944474145.2 of Dicrocoelium dendriticum. NCBI lineage: Eukaryota > Metazoa > Platyhelminthes > Trematoda > Plagiorchiida > Dicrocoeliidae > Dicrocoelium > Dicrocoelium dendriticum. The sequence continues at coordinate 3,632 of CALYDF020008789.1, forward strand.
CAAACTTTTGGTGAGTTAATGGTGTTTGTTAACGCCCGGTTCTCGAAGTCTTCCAAATACAGGTTCGCCAGTACAGGAGATATTGGCGATCCCATGGCGAGACATTGCTCCTGACTGTAAAGCTTCGACTGAAAAACGAAGTAAGACATGTTAAGACACAATGTCATCCCTTCGATTTTCTGGCTAACTGTCAGTTCCGTCCGAACATTCACAATGAAGTCTTCATTTAGACGACGTCTCGCTATTCCTAGCGCCTCTTCTTTGGGTACATTGGTAAAAAGTGATGTAACGTCGAAGCTGACCATCAACTCATCGGACTCAATTTTGAGACTTACTATCTTTTGAGCGAAATCACAAGAGTTTTCACGAATGTACTGGTTCCCTTGTTAGAGGCTGCAATAGCCTTGCCAAATATCTCGCAAGTTCATGGGTCGGGTGCCTTTACCGTCGACTATGGGACGTACGGGAACTTCGGGTTTGTGAACTTTTGGCAAGCCATAAACCCTCGGAGGTAAAGTCGATTTTGGGTATAGACTGTACCACTTTCCTGCCCCTAAATCTCTTTCACGGTTCTTAAATAGTTACCAACCTCCGTTTTGCTCTTTGTAGCAGTCTGGAGATTCCCCGGTTTGCCTGTGTAAAATTCCAACTAAAATTATTTCATTGTACACCTAGGCAACCGGTGTGGTTTGTTGAACTGATTGATGAGTTCGAATGCTTGCCTTGCTCATCGCCATTTTTGCTTGGCGCTCGTTTCGGTTGCAACTCGCAACTGCCCTGTGTGCTGTGCTTGTTCCGTTCCCCTAGCTAGAGCGTCCACGGTGTCGTTCTTTTATAGCTAGGTAACAGGGAATCTTTTACTGTACCAATAAAAGTTTCCCTGCAACTCGATCCGTCTTCTCGAATCGCTATCTGGGCTTCCGGTACAGGCGACCCTCTAAATCTTGTTCATTACTGACGCCACTGTCTTATCAACAACTACTTTATATGGACCCGTCTCCAAATGTCCCATTTTTTAAGTATTCTGACTTATTCATTAAAACCAGGGGTTTTCCCTTGTCAGCTTTTGTAAGTACAATGCTGCGGTCTTTCTTCAAAAATTTAATGCGCTACGTTCAGTTTGCGGAAGCTTTGGCTTAACCGGTTGCTGAAACTTAATGATATTTACTAACTGTGCCCGAATATTCTCTGTCTTCGTAGCGGGCAACTTTGTCACCGCGCTCTCAATACTTGGGATAATCACTTCTGCGTATATAACAGATTTATTGATGGTAAATGTCAAACCTTTCTCCAGCAATGTACATTCCGTTTCATTCAAAACCCTATCTGGCATATTAACTTTATTACAATATGTGCTAGTAGAACCGAAACTGTCAGTAGGACCGGTAGCATTAGGATGCACAGACATTAACCATTTGAATTTACGTATTTGTCTTTTCTTTGCATCCTGCCCTTGTTTGAATTTGACGTCGGATGCCTTATTGAAAATTCGGTCGTAGTCGAGAGGCGTTATGGCGGTCTGTAGATCCAGGCTCAGCCGACTCGCGTCGATGCGGATCTTGCTTAAACGTTTGGTCACTAGGTAAATCCGCTGTTTTAGAAAGGCCTTGGAAGCACTAAATGCAACCCTTGCAGAGGTGTATGTACTGTCCGGAGGTTTCACTGTGAGACATTCCCAGTTCGCTTCAAGCCTCGCCAATCGAACGAATTCACTTGACAGTTTTCTAACACGAAGTCCGTAATTTGTTTCAAATTCTTGGAAGCCAGTGCGGTCTGGCTTTTTCATTCTTCCCAACTGAAAGCGGAACGTAAACAATGGACGCCTCAGAAAGGAATGTTTGGCAATATCTTAAGTTTTCGGTATAGAATACGCTATCAAAGCGATGCGCAGTGAAAGAGCATAACTTAAATTCATTACATCAAAATCAACACGCCAGCTGTTCCGACCTATAGCTAGGCATTTGCTTTGGGCTCTACAAAGAGCACAGTAAAATGAGGCACCGGCGTGGTCACTAGCTCCCATTTGCCGACCAAAAAGGATGTTAGTTACGAAGTTGCTTAACTTGGAGAAACTAAGATCAATCATGGACAAAAGTTGCCCTTCCATGTACCTTGTGGGCTGATTTACATAGTGACGTGAGGGCTAGTAACGACGGCTTCACTAGTTCGCCAGCCAAGCCTACGGTTGCAGTCTCGCAAGTGAGCTTGCGCCAGTCGAACTTCGGAACGGTAAAGTCACACATCAGTAAGCACCGGTTGGAGGTTTGCTAGAGAATCAAATCAATAAAACCCGTAGAAGCGTTGCCTGTTCTTCTACACACAACACAATAATAAACTGCGAAGACAAGATGCATACTTCAACCGAAAAACCTTAACCTTCCTATCAGTTGAGTGGAATATGTATTTGTTGGATAAAGCTAAACAGACCTTTAGGGAGGGCGCAGCTAAACCTCCGCCACGATTGCATGGACGACCTCATCTCAGTACTGCTTGGCCAGGTTACTGTATTTCATTGTTCATGACCTCCAAACACAACCACGTTTCAGTATAGCGATGATCTCTGGATAAGGGCTTCCACAAGAGCGCCAACTTCGCACAGCTTGTTAGGTAGGCTACGCATGTTACCGTGAACTAGCTGTAGGGCATTAGTATAGTACATCTTGGATCCTGCGCCTCCAGGATGTGCTCTGGCCTGGCGAAATTGGAACACCGACGCCCCATACGAAAACATACGAAATGCAGACCACTACCACCAGCAGCGCGATGTAAGTTGAGATCGTGGAAATCTGCCAAGGCTTGCGACCTGTCCGCTAGAGAAAAATCGGGCTGTAAGCTGACCCAAGAACCTTTTTACCTAAAAAGCAAAGCACATAAACGTTTGGCACACTTCTGGTGTAGGAAAAATCGTCCGTAGAAGGCGAAGGCTAGGGTCGGGGCTACAGCCTGGCATGTCACCACGTCTAGTTAGTCTACGCAAGGTCACTCCAGGGAATTCAGGCGAGAGGCTAGTTAGAAAATGCTAAACCACACTGGAGCAGTTAACATTCTTCCCAGTGGAAATGAGGAAGAAAGTTCATTAACATCAATAAAACCTACGTCACTATCCGAATACAAGTCGCCTCGACGTGGGGTGTTTAGTTTACGTATAACGGAACCGCTGGATGGGGACACATGCGTCTGTGTAGAGTTGGTGGATTTAAAAGCCGGAGAGTATACAACGAGTACAGGACTCAGTTCTGGCGGTGTGCTTAAGAGGCTTGCCATACAGGCTGCGTTCTCTTTCGCGTGTCCTTCAAACGATGGTACTGCCTCCTTTGTCTTCTTTCGCCTACTTTCACAAGCGCAGGAGCCTGCGAATCGTCCTTATTAGTTATGGATTGAGAAACCCCGTCCGACGAGTCATGATTAACAGAAAACCTGCTCAGAGATGAACGTGCGATCGTCAAGCTGCTCGTAGTGGAAGATTTACGTAGAAGCCAGTAAGAATTGCATGAACCTTCTGATCTAGTTTGGGCAACAAGACAAGAAGGTTTTCCACAAATTCCAACCAGGACGCCAGCGCCGAAAATCTTATAGCCGAAAGTGGACCGCGCTGAGTATATTGCATGCACGAATTAGGAAAACTAAAGAGAAAGCTCGGTTTGCTAGCCGTAAGACCATATTGTGCTGAGCTCAAAACGGTACATCTTTCATGAAACTAACGATTGCAGATGTCACACTGCATGCCGTCAGTAGAGTCTGCCACCAGTTCTGATCAATTACACCTAAGCATTTTTTCGCTAAGTCAGTTAGTAGTATACTTGGTGACGACGTATAACAGACAAGTCCAGCCATAACGAGGGGAACTGCAATTAAGAGATTAAGAGAAAGTAAGATGTAGGTCGGTTTGCAGAAGCCTACTAAGCAAGGAACAGGATGTTCTATGTAACCTTACCAGCAGTAATTCCTAAGCTTGGATCTGGACTCACCAAGCGCACGAATCCATAGGATAACGAGTTGGCAAGAGATGAAGCACAGCTCCCTTGAGATGCAGCAGCGATGAAAATGAGTGGGGGAAACTGCTACAGCAAAGTCAACAAGTGAGCGGAAAACTCCAGCAGGGCGGGAAAAGCGTAGAACCAACGCACCGGGTTATTTGTGGATTTATAACAAAGTACTTGGTGAATTGGATCCTGCTTCCAAAGAAAAGATGCACAACTACGGCTCTGCACAACTTCCGCAACAAACAAAATTAAGGAGCACAATGATTGCCTGAAGGAACCAGATGAATTTTAAAGTGGGCGCATACATCCCCTTCAGCTGTACACGTAACAAAGTTTATGCATTCGTAATTGCGAACAAGAATCAAATACTCACACTTTTCGCACTCGCGTACAAGAGGATGGGGTTATGTCAATATTGATCTGATGCTTTGCGGGCGCTGCATCTAGCTAGTCTAGAAATATAGCTAGTTATTTATTTATTTTAAACCTTCAAGATGCTTAGCAAGCAAAACAAGGTTGATCAAAGTTAGTCGGATGAGGAACAACCCAAATAAATAAATATTTATTAGCGACTATGCAAAGCATGCCCAATTTGCCATAAACAATTGTGCAATTGTACTGACCATTCCCGTTAACCGTAAGGTTGCTAAACGAACATTGTTCAGACGTACATGATTGTAGCTGTGCAAGTGGTACAAATGTAAAATGAATCATGTTCATTGTCGTGAGCTCCGGTATGTTTGTACAGACATACTTAGTCTGCCATGCATAACAGTAATATATAAAGAACTACCTCCTCGCGGTGCAGCTGGGTGGTTCGGGTTAATCCGGTTCCAGCAAATAGCTCGAAGGCAGTGTTCCAGGAGATAATGGGTTACCGCCATGGAAGCGTCCTCCCTATAAAAAACCCCAAAGGTCTGTCTAACAACGCGGCGACGTGGCTGATGGGACTTGCCAGTAATTAAAGTCACTGCTACTTGCCCATTCGAAGGATCTTATACACATCACGTAGCTTAGATAATCCTGTTTTTCTTTGGTCTCCCTTCAATAAAGAAACCCACGAAAAAATCACAAATTCAGAGCCATGTTAACAAACACGCTCAACCTGATTACTTGGGCTTCCACACAAACAACTACATGCATACACCTGCTGCTGGTTAGCCTGCAGTTCTTTGTGCAATCACATATCATACAGCCTTGTATTACTGCTGGCGCCACCCTTCTTTCTTTTCCACCTTTTTCTCTTACTCCCATCCCGGCCCCCATTACTAGCCTTCCTTCTATAATTCCCAGCTTAATTGACAGCAACCGAAGTGCTACTGGAGTAGAACCATCTGCAACCATCATCCCACAGCACCTTAGGACGCCCATCGGCAAAAGTCCCTTATAAGGACACGCTGTCCCGTTTCCATGGCGACATTCAACGTCCGCACTCTGAGACAAACAGGTCAACAGGCTGCACTCGCACGCACCTTGGGCACAGTGGGTGTTGATGTGTGTTGTGTGTCCGAAACCAGGATTAATGACCCTAACGGGATTAATGAATTGACTGCACCCGGCTTATCCTCTCGTTATTGGTTGCACGCATCCGGAGACGCCGATGCAGCACTCAAGGGTCAAGCTGGTGTAGGTATCATTCTCAGCTCCAAGGCTGAGCCATCGTTGGCTGATTGGATTCCGGTGAATAGCCGTTTATGTGCAGCCCGTTTGGCAACATCAGCTAAGGTGAATTCACGAAGCAAAACAAAACGTTGTTTGTTCGTGATTTCCGCTTATGCACCCACCGACTGCAGTTCTAATGAAGTCAAGGACACTTTCTATCACGAACTGAACGCTCTACTGCGCAGTGCTACTAGTTCAGATATTATAGTACTTGCAGGGGATATGAACGCACAAGTAGGGCGTCTAAGCTTTACAGAAGCTCAGCTGGGTGGTAGTTATGGACTTAACTCCAAACGGACTGACAACGGTGAGCGTCTGCTGCAACTGTGTGCGGAGCACCAGTTGTTTCTTACTAGCACTGCTTTTGGACACAGTGGGCGCCGAAGTGCCACTTGGCGTCCACCTGCAGCTGGCCAGCGATGGACCCAAATTGACCACAGAGCCATAAGTTACAGATGGCGCGGTTCCATCCTGGATTGCCGCTCGTACTGGAGTACCTGTGTCGACTCTGATCATGCCTTGGTGCGCCGTCGTTTCTCCATGAACTTTACCGGAAGGCGCACAAAGCGTCTCCTCCGATTGGCAACGGAGAAATTGTCCCAGCTCTTAGTCAGGCAAGCCTATCAAGAAGCACTGATTACCGAACTTTCGCTGTCTTGTCCTAATGACACAGAAGTTCGGTGGAATAGAATCTCGGCTGCCATACAGGACGCAGGAGCATCTGCTTGTGGCACTGTCCATCGTCACCGCACCAGTCACTGGATATCCGAGAGGTCCGTGAACCTGTTGGAAGCTAGAAGACACCTCCCGGCTGGTTCTGAACACAATGTGACAAGACGGGCTATATGGCGTGAACTAAAGCGGAGCCTAGGTACTAACAAAGAAGCCTGGTGGACCAGTCGGGCTCAAGAAATGGAGAAGGCAGGAGCAGTAGGCAATTACCGGAAGCTCTTCCAGCTAATCCGCACCACTGGTCCCAGAAAACCAGGCGTTAGTGAGACAATCAGAGACAGCGCGGATGCGCTGATACACAATAAGGAGCGCCGTATGGCTCGTTGTGCTGAACACTTTGAAGATCAGTTCAGCAGGCCCCCTGCTCCCGGACCTCTTCCTACTCAGGTGATGCAGGACGTGCCATGGACAGTTAGTTTAGAACCCCCGTCGGAGGCCGAAGTCCGAAACGCGATCACAGCCCTTAATCGTTTTCGTGCCGCTGGCCCGGATTCCCTCTCACCTGCACTATTTAAGGATGGAGGTGAGGTCCTCTGCAAAGCACTGAGCTCTCTATTCGAACGTATCTGAAAGGAAGAGAGTGTCCCGGCTAATTGGAGCGAATCGATTATAGTGGCAATATACAAAAAGGGTAGTCGCACAGACTGTGCGAACCAGAGGGGGTATTAGCCTAACGCCAGTTGTGACAAAATTACTGGCCTCGATTATTGTTCGTCGCCTCACTGCAGAACGGGAATCTCGGATTAGGGACGAGCAGGCCGGTTTCCGCCCAGGACGTGGCTGTATAGACCATATATTTACTTTGCGGCAGGTGCTAGAGCAGCGCCACGCATACCGCAGACCGAAAATAACTGTGTCCCTCGATTTCAAGAGTGCGTTCGATTCAGTCGATCGATCGATTCTGTTCGAATTACTTGCGCGAAAATGTGTTCCCACGATATATGTGAACATCCTTCGTGCTCCATACTCGAACACTACAGGCCGCGTCAGGGTCTATAGTGTCCTATCGTCTTGCTTTTCGACGATTTTGCGGTGGCACAGTCAACCCTGAATAGCCTGCCCAGAGTGGTCCCATTATTTGGTATGCACTTCACACCTTCAAAGTGCAAAGTGTTGCTGCAGGACCACCAGCCACTTGATGACCCCTTGACGCTTGCTAACGAGGAACTCGAGGTGGTTGATCATTTCACTTATCTTGGCAGCTGCATCAGCAATGATGGGCACATAGAAACTGACGTGAGCTCACGCATAGCAAAGGCCAGAGCTGCCTTCTTGAACCTGCGTCATCTTTGGCGACAGAAGGGAGTTTCTCTCCGT
>CALYDF020008790.1:0-11336 GCA_944474145.2 Dicrocoelium dendriticum
TGTCATACACGTGCTGGACGCCCGTTGAAAACTGCAACATGAAATTTAGATGAGGAACTTCACGCGCAGTTTATCAGGGAGAAGGGATCAGGAGAGCGTAGCCGCGTGGGTTGTGGTCTGTAAAGAACGTAAAATGATTACCTTCGAGAATTTGAGGAAAATGGTGGACGACGACGTATAACGCGAGTAATGCGCGGTCAAAGGTACTGTATTTCGACTCGGATGCTGAACGCTTCGAGAGAAGAACGCTAGTAGTTGACAGTTACCTTAAAAAGCTGCTGTCGCACTTTGCCGATTGCGTTTTACAGGGCGTCAACGGCTACACTGATTGGAGCATTCGAGTAGAAGTGATGAAGCATGACAACGGAAGTGCATGCTCCTTTGCTAGCTTTGAATGCTTTACGTGCTTTAGGCATAAGATCAAGTTTACCGTCGGTGCGTCCATGCAGAAGCTCAGTGAGCGGTCGCACGTACTCGGCGCAGCGTCACAGGAATTGGCGATAGTAGTTGATCATGCTGTTGAAGCCTCGAAAGGCGGCTAGAGTTGTTGGATGAGGAATGTCGCGAATTGTCAGGACTTTGTCCCCAAAATGGCAGATACCCTCGGAATCAAGTAGATGTCCGAGGAAGTTAAGGCGTGTCTGCAAAATATACATTTGTCGGGGTTGACAGTGACGTTTTGCTCTCTCATCCGTTCGAACAAGAGCCGTAGATACGTTTGGCATTTATGTTCCGAAAAACTGGCCACTAGGCTATCTTCGACGTCATCGTTGTCATCCTGCACGTTGGCTAGAGGTTGGGTACACCTCAGCCACCGCGCCGTAATACATAGAAAAAGGAGAAAAAAGCAACTGTTGCAAGCCGGTTGATCTACCGGTAACAGATGGGCATGCTTGAGGCAAGCTACCAGCTGGCTAATGTGCATCAAAAACTAATATGCAAAACTATAAAAGGCTAAAGTATGAGCTCGTGGTTGGAGGGGAGGCTAAAAGGGATCGGGTGGGACAAAGAAACTCACAGAAGGAACGCCACTGTAGTCGGCTCCTAGCCATATTAGCAAGTGTGTCCAACCAAACGTGTTCATCGTCTTTCGGACCTCAACCAAGGAGCCGAGCCACTCCAACCGAGGCAAGCTCAGAAGTTAGGGCCTTCATTTCTCTCGACCAAGTCATCGCCTCGCCACCCCTCCTCTTTTTCCATCCACACCACCGGCGAGCAAAATACGTACGTCGCGGTAGTCGGTGTGCCGGCATGCGTAACACGTATCCAAACCATCGGAGCCTGGTGCATGAAATAACTGTGCTGAGAGGTTCATTTCCTATTCCTTTGCTGTAAACAAGGCGTCGAACACGCTCGTTAATCATACGGTGTCCTCACCCGATATGAACTAACTTGCGAAGTCGTCGGTTGTCGAACGTAACTATCCTCTTTATCTCTGTTGATCTAAGGGGCCATATTTTACAACCGTACAGTATAGTCGAACGAACCGCTGCACTGTACACTCTACCCTTCAGGGCGAGAGTAATGTCGCGCTAGCAGTGACCGGCGAGAAAACTATCAGTTCCGGCCGACTAAATTGCCTTTCAAAGTGCTCATGCCCACGCTCCAAGCTTTTTGACAAGTTGTGGACAGGCTGTCTACTCTCGTCACAAATTGTTGCACTATCACCGGGTCTACTGCTGCAGGTTTCCCGTATCAGCCAGAATAACTTACGATGGTTGCCATGGGCAGCGGCAACTTCCATCTCTGATGCACCGTGGGACCACCAGGATTCGCGGTCTCATTTCAGGCTAGCACGGAGTCTTACCCGGAGCTCATTGCGAGTTTCATTGTGTTCGCTTCCAGCCAGAATATGCCGGCGAGCAGCTGTAAGTTCCAGAGACCGCGAAAAGACCCAATATCCATGTTGGCGCTTAGACATACCACATGAGGATTTTCATGCCGCTAGTAAGGCCTGGTGAATATAAGACCAGTGGGCTCCAATTGCATCCATTGCGCGTTTATCCAACTTACATGACAGTGTACTTTATAGGCATGCAGAACAGCTGGCTTCGCCAGTTGGCTGGTGTCAATACGCTCACATCGTCGTCGTGAGCGTCCGCCAACGTTCATCCGTAGGTAAGCACAAACAAGTGCACGGTCGGTGTCCACACCTGTGTTCCAATCGAGCGGCAGTTCTGGACGCAGCCTCTTTAGCTCTAGCTTATCGCAATATGCTCGATATGCGTCTAAGGCTAGCGAGCGCCAAGTCACCCTCCGGCGAATGCTATGTCGGAAATTAGTATTCGCAAGAAATAAGCGAGCATCCTCACACAAATGCGCTAACCGCTCACCGTTATCAATACGGGTGCCCACACCCTGTTGGCCGCCGAGATGTAGCTCATCGGTGGATAATGTTCCAACTTGAGCGTTCAGCTCCCCGGCCAGCACTACAATGTTCGAGCTTCTTCTGTGGCTAAGGAGCTCGTTCAGTTGACGATAAACGTCGTCTTTTACCGTGTCATCACTACAGTTTGTCGGTGCATAGACAGCGATAACGAATAGACCCTGTTAGCCCACGCTACTTCAAAGATTTGAACGAGCCAGCCAATCAGACCGCACACATCCGGCTACTGATCGGGATCCAATCAACCAGAGTAGCTTCAGTCCGGGGACTCAGGGCAATGCCAATAGCGGCTTGGTCGGTGCTCGAAGCTGCATCGTCACCGGATAGGCGCAATGAGAAAGGGCTGCTAGTGTCACCAGAAGAAAACCGCAGGGTGCACACAGAGATCGAGTAATGTAGGCGGGTATCCGATAAGCAGCAGATATCGATCGAGAGGGTCTCTAATGTTCGGGCAAAGGCTGCCTGTTAACCGAGCTGTAGTAATGTGCGTACATTGAGGTGCGCCAAACTGCAGGAGGATCGCTGGCTCCAAATGGGAGCAGATGAACCGGGCATGACCGCTTTCTTGGACATGGGCATTTTGAAAAAGCAGTAATAACACTCCTCGTTCACGAGTGAGTTGAAAATAAAAGACAAGCGACTATTGAATCAAGGTGGTGGAGGGCCGAGAATTGAGGGGCTAAAACAGGGGGATAAAAGTGAAACTGAAACGGGAAGATAAGGGTGCGCAAGCGTAAGAGTTGGAATAATAAGGAGTGAAGGCTTGAGCTGTAGCGTCCAAACCCCTATCCACACTGCGCGATGCAACAGATAGGGCACCGTCGATTAGACACTGCCGTGGCAAGAGCATCAGAAATTTGTTTGAAGTAAGCCGGCGTACAGGTGGATGAAGACGAGTCCAGGTAGGATGGAGTCGATGAAGCTTTTAAATATCTGCACGGCGTTGCGCAGACGGAATGGCATTCGTGGAACCTCAAATAGTCCAATTATTGAAATAACGGCGGTTTTCGGTATGTACTCCTCTGCGACCGGGATCTGATGATCAACCCGCACAAGGTTGCTCTTAGCGAACACGCGAGTGCCCTAAAGGCCAGCCTTAATGTCCTTATGTGAAGAAAAATAACGCTCCCGAATTGTCACGTTGTTGAGGGCGCGGTAACAGCCACATGGTCCCCAGTTTCCAGACCCTATATGGACCGTGTGAAGGGGCGAAGACCAAAGGCTGTTGGATGGTCCGGTGATCCTAAGTCCGCGTTTGTGCTCGAATTCCACACGGGTGGTTTTGAGCTTGTCGGCAATCAGCCTTCGGGCTTTGGCGGAAAGGACGGGCCCTTGGTAACTAAGTGATGCGGGCTAGCTGCGGCTGCAGTTGACAGAGACGGTAAATAAATAAATAAATAAACTTTTATTCTCGACCATGCGAGACACACCTTTACAGGCATGATCATGTTTAGCTAACAGTGTGATCAATAATGTACAAAAGTACATGTTGGGCATAACAGTGTATGTAAGTGTATGAGTGTATATACGTATGTATTTGTGTATGAATGTAGCTTGTGTCTTTAAATGTGCCGCAGCATTTTTGACTGTTTGTTGTCGTCAGGAATGTGAGCATAAGCGATTGATGTACTTGGGTTGGATAGCACTTTCCGGATATCCACGGGCAAGTGACTTTATTTTGTGGCGAGTCACATCCGCCACGTCGCAGTGTTGATAAACAGACATTTGTGGCTTTTTATAGGGTGAACGCTTGCCAGGCGAAAACCCACCACGTCCTGGAACACTGCCGCCGAACCATTTGCTGGAACGGGTTAAACCCGAACCACCCAGCTGGCACCACGAGGAAGTTGTTCGGCTAGCCAGTCGGAATGCTTCAGGGTAACTCTCAAGTAGGGCTTTGCACACCGGTGAGTTAGTCTTGGCCTACACTGGACTGAGCAATGTTACAACGCTGAATATTCCAGCGACGGAAAGTTTCGTTGTCTACTCTATGAGATGGTGTCGTTTAGCATCGACGAGCATGTCGAAGTGCTGGAGAAAATCCATCCCAGTAAGGTAATTTTTGACGTCGGCGACAAGGAACAAGAATCGAAAAGGGCGTCGCAGGCCGTGGTTAAGCGTGCACGAGCGCTGACCTTAGATGCGGATGCTGGGGCAGTTAGCTGCACTCAGAGAAATAGTCATCTTCCCAGTTGCCTCGATGGGATCACGTGGCAGGTCGTTGACTGCTGCGCCAGTGTCGACGAGATAGAGGACTCCAGGTTATCGATGGATGAGGCTGAATACACGACTGTGTTGACCAGCTACGTCCGCCGCCCCTACGTGCTGGTCGGCCCGACTCCCCTAAGAGTTGCGTTTGAAGGAAGATGGTGGGCGGCACGACTTGGACTGCGGACCAAATCGCTGATGGTACCCGCATTAGGTAGACATTCGGCGCGGTGATTTCGAGAGGGGCATTGAAGATTTGAAGATCGACATCGGCAGCTACTCCCAGAAGCTGTGAAATCTGTAAACCGCTTGGTGATTGCGGCAACATACGCTTTCATCGCGGCAATATCGCCTTTTGGCATAGGTTGTACTTGCGAAATCTGGCCGCAGGATTCCCAAACTTAGTCTGCGATACCGGCCATCAGCGTTTGAGATGCGCCAGCTTTTGCGTAGATATTACACACTTCAGTGACAATCTACGCAGCCACATTTCCTTAAGAAACGTGTCGTTCACCATGTCGGAATGGACAAAAATTGCATCTTTCGCCATAGCTGCCACGGCCCGAGGCCACCTAACTCCGTTTCGCTCATAAGATTCATGATACATTGACAAGCAGCAACCCTGTCCTTATGAGAACCGCGGCTTTAATTTCCTCGTACGTTTTCCTTTGTGCTGGCAACTTGAAGGTATCGTCGATATCATCGGCGACATGCGGAGGAAGCGCGCAGATGAAGTGGAGATATATGCTTCTTCAGACCTAATGCCACGATATTCGTAAAGAGTCTCCAACTGAGCAAATCTAGGTTTTGGATTGCTTTCGCGAAAGGGCGCAGTGACGCTGCTCACATTTTCAACCTGGCCGTCGAGGACTGGGTGACCCTTATCCATAGCAAAAATATCAAACAAAGTAAGCAATATGGAACCAAAAATATGCAAAACCTTATGAAAATGGATGGGCGCACTGCAAAATCTAACGAACCTGGAAAGAAGACTTAGTAAATGGCTTACCAAAGTTTCTGTCGTGGACACTAGTTGTAGTGGAATCGTTCGGTCGTTATCTGTCAAGTTTGTTCCACCTTAAGGAAATGTCGGGAAAAGGCGGATATTTGGGCAAGATAGACGTTTATTGTCGAAAAGCGAAATCGCGCTGGTCAGAAGCATCGCAAATTGGTGCTACCTAAGGTAATCATATAATCGCCAGTCGAGACGCAACAAACGACCTTCGGGGCAAAAAAAACAGAAGCGCGCGAATGCGAGTCGTCTGGATGACTAAAACACACATAGTGCTTGTGCGAACCGACAACCTTCCTAAGTTGTCTATGTACGGAATGATGTTATATTTAAATACTTTTTACACCGACCAAATGAACCATCTCCAGGTCACTACAGCGTAGCAGAAGGCGAACATTCCATGCGTCATCACAACTGACAACCACCACTCAATATATGTCTTCGTGTTGTTTGAACAGGAACCAAAATGGTAGACTGGTTGAAGGATCAAACAAAAACTATGGAGCGTCGTGTCCGCCATTGGCGATAAATGATAGTTTGACAACGTGATTGTGGCACGCAATGTTGATTGTTGAGAAAGGAAGCTAATGGGCTTTTTGATACAAGCGTATGTTTACCCTTATGTGAAAGCGTTTGTTAATATATTAAGGTAGGAATTATAAATCAGTATCCGACACTGTTTAAATGCGGCAAAAGGGTTAATCATTGGCCCGCTTCTAACGACAGCAGCCACGGTTGGGGACTCTAGGGCATTCCGACCTATCCACAAAGGTCTATATTCGGGATTTGCAGCTACCCTTTAGGATCCAAATGCTTTTAAGATTTAGAGGGCGACGTCGTTTGTTCGTCGGAGCGTTATTACTGCGAAATTTATCGAAGGGTGGCTGCACAGGTGAGACCGGAAGGAGGCCGGAACCGATATTTTCATTTATTGTGAGGGCATAGCTAGCACCCGAATGTTGCTGGAAAGCGGCAAGAGTTGTGTACCTGCTTCTAGTTTTAAAGGTACCAGGGTTAAAATTGCCTTGTTCGGTTAGCAGCAGTTTGGAAGGGGAAAGTTAGGCGATTGGATACGTCTGTCTGCGCCAATCGCACAACTTTCACCTGCGGACACCTTAGCCGCATGCCAAAATTGGCGACTAACAGCGGAACGGGAAAGCATGGTGTTGAACATGATGAAGAGGTTTCGTTGGACCCAGGAGATGCGTGCGTTTCGCGTCTACAACAAGACCTTCGTACGGCGAGGCTCGATTTGCTTGAAATACTGCGGCGTCATTGTAACACTTGTGTCACGGAAGTGGATGAGGTTATGCAGGTATTGCGAAGAAGTGGTCAAGTGAAACTATTGCGTGGCGGAAAGGAGCTCCGGTACCTCTATTTTGTCCATTCGCTTATGATGGCATTTGTGGGTCAATGCGGGAAGGTATGTTTGGCGGACTCCACATCTCAGAGCATTTACGGCAGTTATATCCTCTGGCATTGTATGTGTTTGACGTTAGCGGTCTTGGTATGTGTTTCCTTTATGTGCTGTTGCCCAAAGAGACGGAGGCTAGAACCCAAGGGTGTGAGAGTGCTGCTGGAGTTGGTTCCCTGAATAACCCTGCTCGAACGCTGGTCATGGACAAGTGCGCGGGGCAGTTGAATGCGTTTCACAATGCGTATCCTACTGCCAACATAGTTTTCTGCCGGGTACACCTTTTGCGTGCCATGCAGCGGCGTCGTGCTCACCCTCTTTTCTGTAACACTGAGGACAAATATCTCAGTTCAACATGCTGCGATCATCGTTGTATACGTACGATTCCGTCCATTATCACCGGCTTATTGAGGATATATCGTTGCACAGCGCGGAACAATTCCAGCACTTCCGATGTACAAGGATCATATGGCGGCTTACCTGAGCTGCTTAATTGTTGGACTCCTTGGTGTTATTTGGGTGCGACAGCACCAGTGGCGTCAAAAATGAGAATAAGCGTTTTAATGCAACTTTAAGTAAGCGGTCAACGATGCCGCGCCTTTTCAGGTGCTCGTGCAGCGCTTCAGTGGCATTTTAGAGAATTGGGAAGCCGTTATTGTAAGAGCCAAGCTCGGTATGTACGAGGTTGAGCAGCGTGTGACCAGTGAGCAGTTGACTTTGAGGAGGATATTCTCATAAGCTTGGCGACAGTACGTGCAGCACAGGTTAAGAGTTCCCGTCCGCAGTGTGAAACAAGACGGCAGGTTTTAGCTAGAGGATGACGGGCGCCTGAGCATGCAGCTTGTGGTCATAGAGAATGGCAGCGCATGTGCTTGTCAGTTTAGTCGTCATTGGCGCATTTTGTGTGCGCTCGTCGTGCAGGTTTCCTGCCTGCATGCATACAACGATGCGGTGGTTATTCTTTGTGGTATTTGGGTGCTGACAACGGAAAAGTTTGGAGAGGCGGACATGTTGGGGGACAGGGAGGAAACCATGTCCGTCAAGCAGATGTCATCCAGTAGTGAGGTTGTTATGGACGGCGCTGGAAATATCGGCATCGCTCGTGCTATTTTTGATAACCTGCAAGAGCACGGGGAAGTTGGTCTGCCTTCGGGAGATCCTGGCGAGTCTACGGGTAATATGCTCACGGGTCGATTTGCGTAGCGCAAGAGCGCCCCGCATTTACTATGACGGTGGGAGGGCACCTCCGGTTGTTCAATGGTTTTTCTACTGCCCACCTTTATCCATGCAGCCCCCGGTCAAATTGGCGCAAACCCACCAATACCCACCCCCGTCTGGCCGTGGGCGCATGTACGCATACCATTAAGGTCGCAAAAATATATAATTGGCTCCAGTACTTCAACTGCTGCTTGTTACTGCCGTCAAGCCGATCACAATCTGTCTCCGCAATCACATTCCCGAGCTGGATCTGCTCCCTACTGCATTGTGGGTCAGGTTATTGGGCCAAAGGCCCAGAGCGGTGTTCCCCACGCAAACCTCCAAACCACCTACTGCCTTGTGGTTTAGGCTATTGAGCAATAGGCTCCGGACGGAGGCCCTCAAGCAAGGCTCAATATTACCTACTGCCTTGTGGGTCAGGCTTCTGAGCCAAATGCTCCGTGTGGAGTCCTTCAAGCAGACCTCCGAAGAACGACGACCCCACGCGTGCGATTGCTCACCAATGCAATCGTAGGCCTGTGCGCAATGCACTCAAACTCTGGTGCTGGAACGTGCGGACACTACTGGACCGGAACTCCAGTGACCGCACCGAACGACGCACTGCACTGGTCGCGGTGGAGCAGGCGCGTCACCACAGCGATATTGCGACGCTCGGTGAAACTCGTCTGGCTGAGCAAGGTACGTTGCATGAAGCAGGTACTGGCTGAACCTTGTTCTGGGTGCGCAACGCCGCCTCAGCACCACGTGATCATGGGGTCGGAGTTGCAATATCCGATCGCCTCCATGGCTAGCTGATAGGTGAACCAACAGGCATCAGCGCGCGACTGCTGATTGGTGGCTTATAAATAGGAAGCGTTAAGTTTGACACTTTTATAAGCACGTGCGGTCCAACTACGCGCTATCCTGTATACACGCATGATCAATTCTACACTCAGCCATCCTCCGTGATGCCGTCTGTGGCGAAGAGCGACCGACTCTTTCTGCTAGGAGAATTCAACAGGCGCGTTGGTCATGATGCATCGGTGTGGGCAGATGCTATCGGTCCGCCTGACATTGCTTCCCGGAATGCGAACGGTGACAGGCTGCTCTCACTGTGTGCCATTCACAGCCTGACGGTCACAAATACTCGGTTTGCAAGGAGTGCCAGTGATATAGCGACTTGGACATACTCGCGGTGTGGTCACGCTCACCTGCTAGATGATGTCACCGTACGTCTGTGTGATATGCGTGAAGTGCGCATGACACATGTACTGCGTGGAGCTGAGTGTGGCCCTGAGCACAAATTGGTTCGCAGCATACTTTACATATATTTTCGTAAAGCTATGTATTGCGCTGCCACCGTGAATCGGCGTACATTTAACATTCCCTCGGTACTGTTGTGAAACGTATTGAAATGTAGTAGGCGATGGCTGCGCGCCTATGCGAATTGGACCGCATAGCGACATTGGGCCACCTTTGGAATCATATGGGCGACCAGGTGACAGCTGCTGCCGAGGGACCATCGGGCGCGCAAACTGTAAGCGGCCTGTTTGGTTTGATGACAGCAATGCGACGATTGGCGCATTGATTTCGGGGAAGGATGCAGCGCTTGCTGCACATGCGGCAGATCCCAGGGACTTGGGGAAGAACAGTCCGTTTCGCAAACTTCGACGGCGACTGATCCGAGAGCTCCGTGGCGAATAAATGCCTGGTTGACGGAGAAGCCGTAGGAGATGGAATGCTACGCCGAACGCCGCCAACACAAGAAATTCTTTGAGATCTTAAAGGTGGTGTATGGAATATAGCTTGGATCCGCTGCGGAAGCTGATCGACGGTGCTTCAGGCGTTACCTGCACACAAACTGCGGGCGTAATGCAGATTGGGCAGAAAGGCTTCGACTGTCTCTTGCACAACCCTTCAGATATTGGCTGGTCTACATTGAACGGCCTCAAGCAACACGATGTGAAGACGTGTCTGGCGAACACGCCGACACTGGATGAGACGCAGTGCGCCCTTGCTCAGCTGTGAAACGGCAGGTGTGCTGGGACTGACGGGAGTCCGCCGGAAGTATTGAAAAACGGCGGACGCGCGTTGCTGACTGCGCTACACCAATCGGTGCAATACGTATGGATTGAGGAGGAGGAGCTTGCTGAGCTGAAGGATGTCCTTGTGTTAGCACTGTACAACGGCAAAGGTAGCAAGCAATCTTGCATGCATTATCATGGCAGCAACTTGCTGAGTTTTGCGGGCATCTTGCTCAGCCGCCTCGTCCGTCAGGTTTTGGAGCCTAAAGTGGCGGAAGAGCAATGTGGATTCCGCCCGGGTAGCAGCACTATAGATATGGTGTTTGCGGCTCGTCAGTTGCAAGAGAAGTGCAGAGCACGACACCAGCCTTTGTATTGATTTTTGTTGATTTCTCCAAGGCATTTGATACCGTGAACCGCGAGGCATTGGGCCGGTGTTGGGTAAGATTGGTTGCTCGCGTAATGTTGTCAAATTAATTGAATGTCTGCACAGTGTTATGCGGGCGAGGGTGTAGCTGAGTGCAGTGACCTAGGATGACATTGCAGTTGCCTCTGGTGTGAAGCCAAGCAGTATAGTAGCTCCGACCATGTTTAATATATATCTTCATGCCAAGAGTTCTTGTGATTTCAATCAGCTTGTGCTTACAGTGTTCGGGTGGAGCACCTTATTGATGGCGGTTTGCTGAACATTTGTCTTTTCGGTGTGAGAACTCTAGTCTGTGCACCAACTAATGTAGGTCGCTGTTTGCTGACAACTGTGAGTTGTTTGCATACAGCGCGGATGAGTTGCAACACATGCCTAGTGCTCTGGCCCCGCCAGCGGCCCAATTCGTGTTCACCATCAACACAACCAACGTTCTCTGTCTCTTTCAGCCGTTACCAGAGATGCAATATTCAATATTGCCGCGAATCAGCGTTGGTGCTGAAGTATTGGAAACCGCCTTTTGCTTCTGCTACCTTGGAAGGGTGATGTCGTCTAATCAGCAGCTACACAGCGCGCTGCGTATGCGCGTGTCGAAGGCAGTGTCGGAATTAGGGAAGCTGGAGTACCAAGTGTAGAACAACCATCAGCTTACCAAAAGCACGAAGCTGATG